>JANHGB010067202.1:23316-33900 GCA_026283785.1 Coracopsis vasa
GGAGACCTCATAGCAGCCTTCCAGTGTCTGAAGGGGGCCTATAAGGATGCTGGGGAGGGACTCTTCATTAGGGACTGTAGTGACAGGACAAGGAGTAATGGGTTAAAACTTAAACAGAGGAAGTTTAGATTGGATTTAAGGAGGAAGTGCTTTACTGTGAGGATGATGAGGCACTGGATTGGGTTGCCCAAGGAAGTTGTGAATGCTCCATCCCTGGTGGCGTTCAAAGCTGGGTTGGACAGAAGCTTGGGTGACATGGTTTAGTGTGAGATGTCCCTGCCCGTGGCAGGGGGGTTGGAACTTGATGATCTTAAGGTCCTTTCCAACCCTAACTATTCTATGATTCTATGATAAATAACTAGCTACCCAGCAGCTCCTAGGCTTAAAAGCAAGTCCTGAACTTCTGCATAGTTCTTTTCAAATAGAAAGTGTTCATTTCTAACACAGAGGGCACATGAAATATTCAGACAGTGTTTTATTATCCCCAAAGGTATGAGAGGAAACATTCCCTGTTAGGTAAGTCATTATTTTATGGAGAAAGGTGGAGGAAATGAGAGAAGGACCAAAAAGAGCAGAGTCAAAGAAATCTCTGCAGAAAGTGTTTTTCTTCCCTCCCCCCCTTATTAAATCACATCAGAATTTTCTATAGAGGGGATTTCTCTCAGTCACCTAATTAGTTAGAAAAAGGCAAGTAAAGGCAATAAAATGATGATGGTCTCCTTATTCTGTACTTATTCTTTTTCTTGATATATTGAAGAAACACTAACAAGATCCACAATACTTCTTACATATATGTCACTCATTATAAAACAGAATAATTCGTTCTGCTGATTCTTTATTTTGAATGACTGTTGAAATATGGTCATAAATCATACGCTAAGTTGTTAGCTGTGTAACAGAAATAGAGTATTTTATTATTATCTTCAATTTTCCTGGAAACTGTAGGAATATCAATAATTATCACTTTATTGAGTGACTACTGGTGGCGTGCTGTGGAAAGTATTCGTGCCTTAAATATTTTGTAGTATTTCATACAAGTGGGAGGATATGTTGTATTGCTTCAACTCATTTTCCTGGCAGAACTGAGTTGCAGCCGTTCCTCACATTTCTGTGAGCAACCCCTTTGTTTGAATTTCTAGATCTCATTCACATCGTTTAGTCCAGGATTCCTAGTAATGTTATTCTGGAATTGTGAGTTGTCCAAAATGTTTTCAGCCAGCACTTATAGAATCAAAGAATCATAGAATGGTTTGGGTTGGAAGGGACCTTAAAGGTCATTCAGTTCCAACCCCCTGCCATGGGCAGGGACACCTTCCACTAGACCAAGTTGCCCAAAGAATATATTCAAGAATATACTTCATTTTAAATATGATGATCAAGATACATATTTATGAGATAGGATAGTGATATTAGGCACAAAATCTCTGTGTCTGTCTACTTAACCATGCTTTATTGAAGCCGCACCTTGCCTAAAGGTTCAGTCACATTAAACAGAAGAATATTTGTGCACCTGCATGGTATTCCGTTTTTTTCCAACATTTTTCTCACTATTCACAGACTAAGAGAAGGTTTAGAACCGCTTTGATACATCAGCTAGGTACATGAGCTTGGTGGGATGATTCTAGACTCAGCACTTAATTTACCTTCCTCAGTCCCTAGCCTTCATTTCTGCTTTCCACACGTATACGTGTACATTCAATTATGATGGGAAAAGAGTAACATAATACTGTAGAGTGGTTTGGGTTGGAAGAGACCTTAAAGACCATCTAGTTTCAATCCCCCTGCCTTGGGATTACTTTACTTGTGAGAGTTTTTTAACCAAATGTCTTGTAGCACGGTGTTGATTCAACATTTGCTTTTAATGATTTATGCAACTCAAAGTGATTTATTTTTACTAGGAGGCTGTAAAAGGAGTGGGAAGAAATCTTTGTCTGAAAGATAAAATTTTACAGTTTAAATTCAATTATACCCCGCTGTAGCTTTTAGAATGGACGGTGGCGGGGAAAAACAGTAAGTTTTTGTCCCTGTGGAGCGGTTCCCTTCCGCGGCAGTAGGAGCTCGGGATGCGCGGTGCGGCCGTTCCAACGGCAGGAGGCGCTCTAGGATTTTCACACCGGGAGCGGGCTGTGTCACGGGCTGGCGAGCGGGTGCCGCGGCCCCGGCCGGGTGTGCCTGGGAATGGGCCACAGCGCGGCTTCCGCGCAGGAACTGCGCTTCATCATCTGCTGGTGGGCTTGCTTAACGCTGTATTTTTCCAAAGTGAATAATGGCAGGTGATGTTTTTCACTTCTCTTGGAGCGCAGAGTGAATTGTGCCCCTTTCTCTGTATTGAATTTTAGGGGACAACATTAATCTGGGGATCTCGTTGTGTGTTCACTCTGGTCCATATAACCTTTCCCAAAAGAAATGAAATCAAATAATGCCAGGGTATTGCAATGTGTAAATAAATGCCTTATCACACTTTCTCACCTGCCATATATCTTAGTATTAATCATGCTTTTGTAGCGTTTACATGACTTGATCTCGACATACAAATTGAAGCAGGTAGCAGATTTTCAGTCCAGCTCAGTAAGTTTCAGTTAAACCAGCATGCAAATGCTGATGCAGATGAACCTGGGAATATTTCTGTCTGTGAAGGTTAGCATGTTTATATCGATAGTGGCCTTAGTTTATAGCTTGGAGAGCATCAGGAAATATCACATTTTATCATTGATTCAAACAATAATGGAAAGTTATATAAAAAAATTCTGGTCCCTTTAATGGTCAGTTTGTGATCTGACAGATGTAGCAGCCATGGCAAATGGCAATTAAAATGGGAAAAAGGAAAAATCCTTAAAGGATCTCCAAATTTTATGGTAATATTGCAATAACAATTTACAATGACATAACAATTATGGTAAAAGATTCATTAGTGAGTACATGTATTAGAGAAATATTCATGTCCTGGGTGTTAATATACAGGTTTCTGTCAATCAAAAAGCCAAAAAATTATCTACTTTTTTTTTTTGTTTGATTTTGTTAAAAGCATTGATAATAATAAACGCTATTGGATTCAAAGGATGAAAAAATTACCTAAAAAATTTAAATGGCTATTCATATGTTACTACTGATACTCCAGGTAACATGGTTTGAATCAAGCATTTCTCTGTGTAACACCCAAGTGTGGGGGGTTCAGTAGTGAGTTACTTTGTTGCTCCAACACATACTGGTAATGTGTTTTCTGTTTGATTCTTATACCCTTTCAATGCTAAACTTACTTGATGGTAAAATATACTCCAGTTTACTCAGTAACAGATTCACTCTAAATATCTGCCCCCAGGAACTGTTGCAGAGCAGGGGAGCAGAGCTGGGGAATGTCACATTTCCAGCTCTTGAGGCTGAGCTATATTAAAACCTATTGGTCTTTCTCTGTAGAAAGCAAAATGAAAACAAAACAAATTGAGCTGAAAATCAATGAAATTCTTACTGTATTAAGCAAAACCAGAGAGTATATATTTTTTTTCCTCTTAAATCTTCATGTGACAAATTTCTTTTTCAAATAAAAAACTAGACTCTAAACCAAAAGACATCTTTCTGTAAGGTCATAGAGATAGGGGACGGGAATACAAAACCCCTCCTGTGTTCAAAAGAACTACATTTCTTTTTTTGCCTTTTAAGTACTGGATATCTAACCTGGATTCAGTTTTTTTCTGGGACCACTTGAATTACTTTTAAGAGGACTGATATTTCAAAGCATAGGCTATCAGCATTTTCTGAAAGTAAAATCCATCACAGTTCCTCACAGTATAACTAGAAATGTAGGCACTCACAGGCAGGAGACATTACAAGCAAAGTAATGTGTCTTCGTATTACTTTACCAATAACCTTCCAGTGATTCATACTTTAACTTTGTTACTGCACCCCTGATTTTAACTTCTGCTTTAAAAGTGAATAGGAAGCAAATCCAGAATTGATTATGACACTCTTGTCTAATGACAAAGAAATTGAGCCAACGTCTCAATTCCCCACTTGCGTATTACTTTTCCTGGACAACATAGGGGAAAATGAAGTCCTAGTCCTGATGTTGTCCGCTTGCCTGATGTTTTTACTTGACATTTTCCTAAAGGATGGTGAAAATTCTAAAACTTCATCTGAAAAAACAACTATAACTGTAAGAGTATTTTGACTTGGTTCAAATCTACCCTTAGGCTTGAATGGGAATCATGCTTTGCTTGCAAAAGCTCATCCTCTCCAGTGCCGTCCAACAGCAAAACATTGCAACCCTTGCAAAGAAGTCTCCATATTAGCAAGAGCTCTTGCCGCTGGCAGTGCTGCAGAAAGTGATGATAGTGACACAGAAGTTGCTGACAAGCTGACACTGCATATTAATCTGTGGACAAATGGTTCATGGTCAAACCATTGTGCAAGTCACTTGAGCCCTGTTCCATACTTTGCTCAGTGAGGAGGCTTGTATGTGGAAATGAAGTTATTTAATCAAGGGCTATTAACCTACCCACTGTTTTCTTATGGTAGTTCAAAATTAGATGCAACTTCCAGTTGGCTAATAAGCTACATGGGGCACCAAATCCTTGCTCCCAGCAAACAGAAATGGTTAAATTCAGGGGAAAATAAGAGATGCTGCCAACCACTTCTGCAAGAAGCAGTATTTTCCAGTTCTTGTTATCTACCTCTGTGATTAATGTTGAATTTGGAAAAGTAAAGTTAAATTGGACTTCTGACCCTGCCAAACTGTGGCACTGTTTGCTTTAGACAAATGCCAGTTGTAAGTTACAATAATAGTAAGGTACGGACCTGAAATGTCCACAATTCCAGAACATTTTCCCCTTGCTGCTTGCAACAGTGAGTTTTTGCATGTGCGTGCAGGTGCATGCAGATTGGTAAAGATGATTTAAGCACTTTGCTACGTTATCCTCACATCTGCTACCTGCTGCTTCCAGCTACTTCAGCCTTTGAAATTGAAGGAGAAATGATTCTTTCATTGCCTGCGCTTTCTAATTCTGACAGTGCTGAATCAAACTCTGCCAGTTTCTTAAGGATCATTTTTAGTAATTGATTCTATGAGCTGTGACAGTTCTGCCATTGGGCATTGAGTTTTAACTCCAACATCACTTGTATAGGTATAAAGCAGAAAAAACTCAACATAGATACAAAAGTGTATAACTAATGAAAGGAGAAACAGACCCTATGTATAGACTGACATAAGCGTTTGTGTAACTAAGTACAACTGGTATTGACCTGAAATCTGAGAAAATGTAATTTAAAGCATATTTGTGATGTGACTCAGGTGATACTTACTTGCAGATGGTGCTCAAGCTGGCATTTCTGCTTACTTGCTGTGGCTTCTGAACTAAACACAATGATGAAGTGGAATAAAATATGTTGGATTTGTGTTCTTAAACTGGATAGCAAAGTAATGAAGAAATTAAGGAACTGAGCGCCTGCTTTTGTAGTGACTGCTGGAGTGACTGATGTTTCTCCTTCTTGAGGGTGATTAAACTATGTGACATGTGAGGCCCTCACTGATGTTACTTCGTGAGGAATATATCTGCTTTGTCTAATACTTTAATGTATATTTTGCATGTGATTTGACAGACAATAAAACGTAAATAAGCCAGACATCTGTGCCCAAGAAAATGAAGAAGAAAATGATTATTTTTCAAAACAATTTGTGGCTAATTTCCCAAAAGAAAAAATGAAAGAAATGCCAGATACCCGGTGAAAGCTGCTGGTTTTTTTTTGTCTCATGTTCATTAAAACACTTTTAAGCAACATCTGCTGTTAAGACCCCTGCGTGGTTTTAGCTACCCAAACACAGCAAGCAGCATCAACAGATGCAGTGGACTACATTTAATATTAATCCACAGGTGCAAATGCTGTTCCTGAGATAACCTTAGGAAGCTATTTATGTTTTGATTTCTTCAGTATCCATTTTATTTTCCATGTAAGTGCAATGATGTTTCTTTACTTGCAGCTTTAGAGATCCATAGTTAAATAAACTTACAGGCTAGCTGCAATACTTAACGCTGTGTTTAAACACCTCTGTGTTTACTATACTTTTATTTACTTTCACTGTTCTTCAAAGCTACATGCTTTACTTCAAATACAGCATGTTTTTGTACTTGAATTACTCATTCACTAAATTGCTAGATAAGGTGAAATTGTCAGGAAATATGTTCTGTATAAGTATGCCTTTTGTATGCTTAAACAAAGGTCAGATATTATTGCTAAATATCTTTGTAATTTTAAATTATATTAAAAAAAAAGCTGTATTTGATGTACGTAACCCAATGTTTTAAAGACTGAACAAAAATATGGTTTATTTGTTCATGTCTGGAGTTGATGCATGACCAAGAAGTGGAAAAAACCTTGAAAGTGATATACTAAGGCATATTTGGTTTATGTTCTAGTTACTCAAATTTCATAAATATAAAAGATTTAGAACAAAAATTAGTGATGTAGAGAAATCAGTGATTTTCAGCATAATCTTGTGTAATAAGACTTGGTTTTTTGTTTTATTTTTTATTATATTAAGATAAACATATCTTCACATTCATAAATATATAAATCTCTCATAAAATTTGCCTAGACTCAAAGGAAGATTTGGTAGAGCAGTGGCTTTTCTCCCATGAAACAGTTTCCCACAGTGAAAATTATGTTCAGATATTCCTTGTAAATGTGTAACGGAATACAAGGGGGGATTATGTTCTATGTGAAATGTATTAGTAAAATGAGAAAGAAGGAAAGCATTGATACAAGAGTAGACAAACTTATTCAGTCTTCCCTTTCATACAAAAATTGCATGTACCATAGCATAGCCAACAGAGAAAAGAACACAAAATATCTTAGCTGTCTTTCTCTTCCTCATACCTGTTCAGGGAAATGGAGATCGAGAATGGCAGTGTTGGGCCAGCTTTAGTGGATGAGAACTCTAAAAGGAAAGTAAACCTGCTTATTTAACATATTTTGGCAGTTAATTGTGACTTTCAAAACATGACCAAGTCTTTTTGTAAAGCAACCAGCCTGATTAATAGAAATTACTGCACACTTCTGCAGGTTTAGGCCAATCTTACTATCTCCTTGCTAAAACCCCATATTCCCCTCTGTCTGTTTTGCTCTTTCTGCCAGATACATGCACTTCAATTGTATCGAGACAGTGTGTCAGAGTTTGAGTAGTCTTCCCCCAAGCAGAAAGGCAATATGGTAATGTCTTCCACCTGGGAAGAGTCACAGCTTCTCCTATTAACTGAAAATAACACTCTGATGAGAGGATTAATGCAAGAAGAAAAAAAAAAAAAGCTTTTCTTTCCCCCTGCTCCCGTCGTTTCTCCCCTGCACAATTAGGCTGGGATTTTATTCAGGTGTTGTTGCTCATGCAATCTGGTATTCTGTTTCTGTGGGGGAAAGAATAGAGAGCTCCTAAGTTGTGTGGTATGGAAGAGCTACACTTCTGCTATTCCTCAGTCTGCTGATTTTGCCATTTGGTGGTGGGATCTCAGCAACTGATGCAATGGCATTTTGAGATGGAATGAAAAGAGGTATGTGGTAGTCTTCTTGGTGTTATTAATTCTTGTGGTAGCTGTGTGGTTTGTTTGCTTTTGCTCAAGGTGCAGTCCTAGAGATAAATGAAAATTTAACTTCTGATATGTTTTCTTTAAATGAAATGCTTTCTATTTCTTGTGGCTTTAAGGAAATACTTGAAAGCATTACTAGAATCTACTATAGAGGTGGAGGATGGTGCTATTTTTCCTAGGACTAGTTAGTGATATTTTTATAAAATACGTCATGAAGTTTTCAAATTGCCCAAATAACCATTGAAAATGGCCTATGCAAGTGAGGGCCTGAAACTTCAGGTTCAAGTATGCTTATTTGTTTTATTCCTTTCCCACTGGGACCCAAGAAGCTGCCTTAACAAACACCAAAACAGACTTTATCAAAACTTGTGTCTGTTTGTTCTGGGAAGTTTTGTTTGCTTACTGGCAAAGCTTCTGAAACTCTCAATGCAACCCATTCTCTTCAACCTTACATCTTCAGTGGCAGTGCAAATCACTATAAAGTGGATCTCATAGGGTTTATGTTTTATGCTTTATGTTTTCATGGATGTAAATTACTAGATGATGTTCTGAACCATGCAAAGAAGGACTTTGTCAATCCAAACCAGTTACTATAAACAGATAAGTAAAGCTATATGGATTTTCAATATGCTTTAATTACTTGTGTAGATATTCCTAGTGTGTGTCCCTGAAAGGTAGCTCCTTTCTCTTGAAATGAAAGTGAAGCAAACTACCTTTCCAGGTGGTATTGAGCAGTATGAGTAATTTGTCAGTGAAGTGCAGTTCAGGTATTGTTGGGGAGCTTCAACATCCCCCTGCACTGGATTTCTTCTCTAGGAAAGATTTCTATAGCTGGATGGAAGACAGAGGCAAATAAGAAATTAAAAGGTTTTGGCCCTGTTCTTTCTGATATGCAAAGGCAATGCTGGTAGTAACCTATTAGAGATCTAGCTTAGCTATGTGATGAGTGCTGGGTTACAAATCCTCTGCACTTCAGTGCTGTCCAGTTCAAGAATTTGATTCTGCATGCAGTGATTCTGGTTATAAACAGGCTGTTAACTGTCTTAAGCTAAATGGTGTAAGAAAGTTGTCAAAAAGATGACAGCAGGACTAATCTTTAAATCTAGCTGAAAACAAAAGCATGAAAAGTGTGGTGCAAATGCTGATGATGGCTTGATTGGAGAGAAATCAGACAATAGTGCTGTCCTCAGTGGTATCCTGGGTGATACAGAACAATGACTGTGATTTTCAGTGCCATCCTTATAGATGGAGGATGCATGACATTATTATTTAGTGTCTATGAGCTTAGTGTCCGGTCCCCATCTGTTTACAAGAGTTGAGTACTGGTTATTCAGATTAAGAAAACGGACTACAGTTCTTGCACTGAATGGCCACATGGGCTTTTATGAACTGTTGAAAGCATTCATATCAGGAAAACAGCGAACCTGTTATGAATACAGGTAAATAGAACAGAAGGTGCTCAGACTTTTTTTAGCTAGCAATAACAAGGAAACAGTAAAAACATGAATAAAAGGCGATTGCAGAGCATTCTGTAGATGAGGTTGCAGAAATTCAGCTGGAATGTTCCTTAATTATTTTAATTTTGTCCTTGTAACACCGTTGCTCACCGAGAGTGAATGTTCTGACCAATGTCAGTATCTGCCTTGAGTTTTAAATCCACATATACCGAATATCTTTCCCTCTTAGATTCTAAAGGAAAAAAATAGTATTACTCTTGGCTTCTCTAGATAAGAACACTATAGAAGAATTATTGTTTGTTCCTTTGTGCCTTCTTCCCCCAAAGGAGGGGGAAGGGAGGGTGAAACTGGTTCCCAACCACTCGGTCTGAAGTATTGTACCTGTTCTTATAACAAACTTTCTAAAATGAGCAAATGTAACTATATATCTTGTATTCTGTTTTTTTTTTTTTTCCTCAGAAGAAAAATATTAGAAATCCTTTCTTGTAATTTAGCTTTGTTGAAGTCTATGCTCTATTTTTTTGGCTATTGCTAGTTTTTGTTTGATGCCTCAGAGGAAAAATTATGTCATACTGTTGCAATAAAACTTGTGATTTGACAGTTCTTCCTTTGTGTCCCATGAGGCAGAAGAGAATAGGATGAAATGGCTTATTCCCCTTTCATTGCACATAGGTGCACAGGAAGACAAGCAGCTGCTGCTTCATGCAAAGAAATCTGTGATAAGGGCAGGGCTGCTGCACCTTGCCCATCAAGGACTAGCCCGGTATTGTCCCTTCAAGTTCTACAGGTGTTATGTGCAATGGCTTCTTTAACCTCAGGTCTGTGTTTTTGTACCCAATTCAATGCTTGATGCTGATCCGTATGTTTAAAAAAGCTTTCATGCATGAACGACACCATGAAGAGAACACTGTAACTACTTTTCCTTAGCACTTATGTGTACTTCTGTCTCTTAGAAAATTGGCTCTGATAAAACTAACCAAAGTTTACTAAATAAAAAGCTAGCAAAAGGCATTGCTCTTCTAAAATGAAGGAGGTTGTACAAATGGGAAGCAGTCTTGTTCACTAATGAACTGCTTAAACAGGATTGAGAGATCTCTTTTTTTTTTTTATTGGGTAGGTCTTGGATATTTCAGTGGTCACTATTAAAATACTAACTGAACTTCTGGCATTCCTTGAGATACACATGCAACATAATAAAAATGCAACTGAAAAAATACTGAGTTATATCCATGGTCTATACTGCAACAAGCTGCTATCTAAAAATTATATATCTTGACTCAAATTATCAGCTCTTTGTGGGGTTTCCAGACTAGTCAGGTGATTGATCAACAATACCTCAAGGAACTGAAATTGTTCTTCTCTGGTTTCCTCCCTTTGTCTAAAGATTCACGCACCAAAGAATGAAGTGATGTACTGTAAGTTACAAATTGGTTTTGTGTTTTGAAGTGCCTTTAAATTTAGTACTTCTTTTGGGTTACTTAGAGGATAAGCTACGTAGACAGCTCCATAATTGTATGGTTTCAGAAACAATCTGTGATTTCATGACTTTAGCATTC
>JANHGB010067217.1:0-33377 GCA_026283785.1 Coracopsis vasa
AGGTGATTCTGCCCTTCTATATTCTGCTCTCATGAGACCCCACTTGGAGTATTGTGTGCAGTTCTGGTGTCCTCAATGTAAGAAGGACATGGAGCTGCTGGAGCAAGTCCAGAGGAAGCCATGAGGATGATCGGGAGCTGGAGCACTTCCTGTACAAAGACAGGCTGAGAAAGTTGGGACTGCTCAGCCTGGAGAAGAGAAGCTGCGTGGAGACCTCAGAGCAGCAACCGGTATCTGAAGGGGGCCTATAAGGATGCTGGAGAGGGACTCTTCATCAGGGACTGGAGTGATAGGTGCGTAGGGGTAACAGGTTCAAACTTAAACAGGGGAAGGTCAGGTTAGCTATAATGAAGAAGTTCTTCACTGGGAGGGTGGTGAGGCACTGGCGCAGGGTGCTCAAAGAAGTGGTGAATGCTCCATCCCTTGCAGTGTTCAAGGCCAGGCTGGAAAGATCCTTGGGCAACATGGTCTAGGGTGATGTGTCCCTGCCCATGGCAGGGGGGTTGGAACTAGATAATCTTAAGGCCCTTTCCAACCCAAACCATTCTAACATTCTACAACTGCAAGACACAACAAAGCGTCTGAGCTTTCAACAGCATGTCTAAGAAAGCAAAAACCATTGTGGGAAGAGATTTTTACTGACAAAGTCAGTTCCTTCCAGCAAAGATACTTTTAGCCTTAAATAGCTGGTTCAGAAATCTTTTGGAAATCCTTTCCCAAAGATGAGGAATTTCTATCAAGCATTTCACCAGACACTTTTCATTCCTCCCCTGGGTTGTTATAATTTAGTTTTCCACTTTGTTCTCCTGTTTCCACAAAATAAAGAGAACTGCACATTTTTCAATTTCTCAGGCCACATGGGGTACCTGATCTCTGACTCAATCAAGACATACAGGAAGTGTCTCCAACTCAAACCTATTGAACATCTGGATCTGATCAATGTTATGTAAAATACTGCAAGTCCTTATCAGATGAGATAGATTTATATCTCAAGCATCTTTACCTTCCTTTTTAAGTCTTCTGTGTGCATGTGCCTTTGTCATTTTACAGCTATTTATGATAGAATTAAACACCTTCTTTCTCCTGTCCAATTATCCAGTACTAAACTTCATTAGACAAAGGTGTGGGGTCTTATGAAATGTCCAAACATCAACACTGCAACTATCAACAGATGCTCTTTTTTACTTTACAGCAAATGAGGTCTGTTTCTCCATAGCTTCTCAAATTCATTTTGTTTTAAACAGAACTTGCAACACCACTAGGAAATACCACTTTCTGTAGGTGAACCCCAATAGTGATGAAGAGCAATAACCTCAATACAATTCAGGAAGCCCAGGATGTCTTGAAAATCCTGTGAGCTACAAACAACTGTGATCTGACAGCACAGCAAGTGGCTAAGAGCAAAGTTTTCCTGGAAAAAAGCCCAGAGAGATTATCTACCACATGAATTCAGAAGGAACAGGGAGCAGGTAAGTTGTGAGATGTTCTTTAACTGGAGCCTTAACACTGCAAGCTCAACTCAAATTTTTATCATCTTAATAATTATCTTTGCTCTCCATATCTCTTTGTTTTCCACTGTTTATTCCCTTCAAGCTGGCCTGCCAAGCTTAGATGCTGTTTTCTACTAAGGGAAAACAATCTTGCAAACTCTTCTGCAGTATTAACTGCTCAATCTTCTCTGCTAATGTTGCCATTATGTTTTCCTGACCCAACCAAAACTGGCTAATGCTACATGTGGAATTGCCTATTATTAGTAATGATCTTTAGAGAATAGAGCTCTGAACAATGTTTTATTCATTTTCAGTGGAATTAGCGTGAAATAACATGTTTCACACAAAACAGATGTCAGAAAAGGTTCCATGGGGACTTTTTCAATTGAAGTCAAATCCCAGCATTCTTAATAAACATCTCAAACACGGTGCCAAAGGACATACCCCTGATCGTGCAGAACCTTGCAGGAGTACACAGATTCATGGGCTATCTGCCCAGAAACCAAACCAAACCAAGAAACAAAGGAGAGGTATACACTGCAACAAATCCCATGGGAATTGTCTTTAACCAGAATAACTACAGTGTGTGGATGCATTTCTGCAGTGAGAACTTTACAAAAGCTATCATGAAAGAACACTACCAGAAAGACTCCAACTTTGTGTGTGTCCACAGGCATCAAGGCAGGCTACTCACCATACCAGTCATTTGATTACCTTCCCAAATCTGGCTCCCTCAGCACATCTTGCTCACAGCATGTATTAAAGAGCAGCTAGACAGGTTCCTGACCTCTGGTATGTCTTGATTCAGTGCACTAGTGAATTCAGTCTTATCTTTTCGTCCAAGAAAACAGCAGACAAAAATAAAGACTTATTTTTATTTCATTAAATTACTTGCAGTGCCTATTTAGATGCTTACTTTGAATAACAAGAAACAAGAGAGATAGCCTAGGATGATGATGATACTGCTGCAATACATTTGCAAAGAGCCCTGGGGTCTTAAATGAGTATTGGCACTGATGTGTCTCACTTCTGCAGTACGAAATTGTTTAATACCTTCTTATAAAATAAAAAAGAGAGACAAAATAATCTTTAATTCTTATCTTACCAAAATTGAACTCTCTCACTTTTCTTCTCCCAGTATTGGCAGCTTCATTAGGTGACTCAGTGGTCTTCGGTCTCTTGCTAGGGGGCAAGTAGTCATCATCATCTTAAAGAAACAAAAATATCTCTGTTTTAATGTCCAGAGAACTCACGTGCAAGGTTGGAACTTCTTTGAATTTCAGAGCTCTAATGCAAGTATTGAACTGTACTTTATCAGGGCATCAAACTTCGCAATGAATTACTCGTCCGAGTAATTTTAGAAAGCTACTGGCCTGAGTAGGAACAACTTGATTAAGAGGGCCAGCACAAAGCATAGAAAAGCAAAAAGCAAAGCTGCTTCTCTACATCCAAGGGAAGACAATATGATGTTCTGAAACACCACTGGACATCTCATGATCATAAGATGACTACACAACAGCAAAAGACATCAGGAAATAAAGTATGTAGACATAGACTACATTTTTTTACCTAGTTGGAAGTATCCTTCCATTAATAAGTCTTGACAGTAGCCAAGTTTTATCTTGAAGAGCTCAAATACGTTAAAACTGGTTTCAATCCAATGTAAAAAACTGACTGAGATAACTGAAATTTATTTAACACATCAGCCCTACCTCAATCACATACAGACCGGGGTGGGGAAACTGCAAACCCCAGGTATTTTTCAGTGAGCTGCTACTTAGCCAGTCACTTCCCAATCCAAAACACTATCTTCCCTACCAGTTAATGAGTTTTTAAGACTGTCCAATTATCAATACCTGCAACCTTAGAGAAAAGAAATGGTTAAAGCAGATAAAGAAAATTAATTTCACATATAGAATAACATCTGCCCAGGTCATTGCATATAGTTTACTTAGAACAAGTAATATTACATACTGACATCTCTTGCACCTATACAGTTGTATCATATTCTGTTAGAGAAAACCTTCTCAGAGCATTTTTACTTTTGTGGTAAAAGCCTTTACATACACACAGCAGTTAATGACTGTTCTCTTATCACCTTTTCTGTTGAGAGTAAAATAATTAAAGAATTATTTTACTGCTGGATTATAAAAAGGTGAAAGTAATGCCAAAGTGTCAACTTTGTCCTCAAATGCATTGCCTAATTTCTAAATTGCTAATTTGTTGGTCTTAATCGTACCCATTCCAGAAGCAAGCACTGCAAAAGCCTATCTCAGAAGTGTTTTAAAGCAGTTACAGGATATGTAATTCACAAGCACAAGAAATACAGCTGACTTTTAACCATCATCCTAGCATGAAAACAACATGGATGCTGGTTAATGGCTTTAGTGACATTTAGATGAGAAAGTAAGGATGAGGTAGTAAGTATAAGGTTTTTATCTTGTATTTATCGATATTAGACAAATAAATTGAAGCTTCACTTACACCGCATGTAACACCATTTCTAGTTTGGTACAATTCTTCCCAGAAGCTAGTGTTAACTAGAAATTTTGCATAACTACAGTGTGCTTATAAAGCAACATATTCTTCAGAATGGATGTTGTAACATCTTTTTAAAATCTAAATTAATGGATGTTAAATAATGAGTGTTCTTCATTACCAGTGCTTGAAATGTACATGCAAGATGCAAATCTCTGTCACGCATTTCAAAAGTAAGCCAGTAAGTCCAGTATGCTTCAGTATATTGTGGTTTTATAAAACTTCTGGACTGGATACATTTACCAAGCATTGCACGATCCGAACTGCAGTCAACACTGGCACATAATCCTGTTTATATGTGTCAAGTAATGCAGGCATTTTAGAACATTTTCTGGAGATAAAAATGCTCAATGGACTGAAATCAATGAATGGGAGAACTAACCTTCAATGGTGACCTCGACCTCAGGATCCTCACTTGTTTCTGAAGGGACATGCTGGGAGGAATCTAAACGGGGGAAAAAACAGGACCACTGAGTGACGGACACAGAAAAGATTTTTAACCAAACCCTTTGTGATTTTTGTATTTAAACTACCACTTGGTCAAAGAAGGCCCTGGCATTCACAACATGCAACAAGAACAGGAGCAAAGATATTCTACCACAAGCCTTTAAGCAATTCTAGACAAGGGTAAGGACGTGGAGATTATACTTGCTAAATTGCATGTGCAGCACTGCAGAGTTGGTGTTAATGACAGTAGGAAATTCCTTAGATTTGGCTTAATAGGATTAATACAACTATAAATATTTTTCTCTTTGTTATCAAGGATTACTGAAAATATAAACAAAGGCTGCATGCCCTTACAGATGATACATTTCTTTACCATTTATACTAATGAGTAGTTGTTGCACTATAATGATTTCCATAACAGGCTGCAAGGCCAACAGTGAAAACTAAGAGGGAAATTCATAATCACAATGTGTTCATTAGGGCGGTCTGCACCAACATAATAAACAGGATTAGCCCTATCAATGCTCCATGGGAGAAAGAGCAATTTGCACTTAACAGTAGTGAAGTTTGGAAAAAATGAAGCTAATTGTATTGGAAACTATTTCACAACTAAGCAGCAGTGCATGAAGGTATCTGTTTAAATTATCCTGGCAGAGTGATGATGTGCTTGTGCATTTTGATGAATTTATTCTTTTGTATCTCTGTAAACTGAAGTATGATACCACTTTGGGAGCCAGTCTGAAGGAATCTCTGTTTCAAAGGCTCTTCACATGATGTTGTGTATAGTAGAGATTCTGCAGTATCTACTGAGACACGTTAACTGGAGTATATTTGCACTATGTCTAATATATCACCTACTTTGTGGAGAACACAGCATGATGTTTTGATCTAACTCAGAGTGAGTGCAGGGTGGATAACTAGCAAATGAGAAGCACAACAAAAGGAAAGAATTAGGAGGCAATGGTCTTTTAGTAGATATGAATGTAAAGTATGGTCCTAAAAATGACTATCACATCAACTGATTACTTAGAATCATTTTTGAGAGCATCAGAAAAGTATAAAAAAAAATTGAAGAAATACAACTTCTGGAAATTCAGGAACAGCCACAAAGACTGGCAAATGACAATTTCATTTCTATGAAATGGTCCATCTAGTCCAGTAACAAATCCCTTAGAAACAGTCATAATTAAGAAAAACATATCAATATATCAAAGCAGATGGCAACAAAGTTCTGGAAGAAAACTCCCAGATGGGACATTTCTTCTGAAGTCATACTAACCCAACTGGTTTAAACACTGAAGTGAGGTGTTTGGGTTTTAAACTTTTTCATAAATACTAACCTTCGTGAACAGGTTTGTTCTATTCAGCAAAACCAGTGCAACTTTCAGCACATCTCTTACAGAAACTTGCAAAGAAAAAAGGGTTTGAGAAAGGGGTGCATAACAAAACTATATTCTGGCACTCAATCTGTAGCTGTAAAGTTCTACGTAGTCAAAATCAAAGCAAAGTCAGAGTCTTGGTCATTTTGTAAGACACTTCCCTTTCCTCAGGTTCTCTTCACAGTCAGGCATAAAGCTCATGGCATTATGCTTAGAAAAACAGAGTACCTAGCTTATTTTTTCTCAAATAAGTAGAGTTCAGCAAGAGCAAAGAACTTTATTCTTCTTTATCAAGAGAAATGCTTTTAAATCTCATGTAATGGTACCCTTAACTATGGTGATATTTACCTTCAAAGCAAAACTAATGGGATTTGCAAGAATGTGTATTGCTGCTAGCATAACTTGGCCTTAAATACTCATGACTCAGGTTTGAAAGTCAGGTGCTTAGAATGAAACTAACTGCAGAATGATGTCCTTTTAACATCACGTCAAAACACTAAATGCTGGGTGACAAGCACCTCACAGTTTATGATTTAAAGAATGACAAATCCCATCACGACTTGTTTATAGTAAGCTGCAGAGTGGCATGATCTGGGAGACTAAAAGCAAAACAAAACAAAAAACCCCAAAGCCAACCTTGTGGAAATGGGGAAAGAGAACACTTGGAGATGTACAACTTTCAGGTGCCATCTTTTCAAATATTTCTGTAAAAACCCATCCAATGATGTTAAGTTATTCTCATGAAAAAACATTTTGTATCTCTAACCTTCTACTGGTATTTCCACATCTGGTCCTCCTCTGCAATCGGAACCCTGGTGGCTTCCTTTAGACAAATATAAAGTACAAAACATGCCATAATAAAAAGAGAAAAGGAACTTTTAACATCAACTACTGAAAGTAAGGATTTTCATAAGCAAAAAATCCAGAACTATTATGTCCACATGAATAAAATACAGAAGGCTCAATTTCTGAATCTTAAAACTTTTTAAGAGCAGGAGCATTCTGACTTCGTAAAGACATTCATGGGTTGAAATACAAATCAGTATTTTCTAGTGTTTGCAAATGGTCAAATGGGTATTTTTAATGCAAACTGTAAGAAGCTAAAATAAATGTACAATTTGGGGGCAGATTTATTTAAGCTGCTGTTCAGATGCAGTAAGGAACTTCTTTCACTAAACACAGACTTTCTATGTACTTTTTTCTGCATGTGCCTGTTCACCTCACACACAGCTGAATGAAATGATCAAGTTGTATTCATAATACATAAGCAGAGGTTTATTAAACCTTGTAATCAATTATGAAACAGGCTGAATTTCTTGATAAACATATTCTACACAAATGACTATTATTCTAGAGTGATCAACCTGATGTTTCTTTTCCAATTTAAAATGGAAAGACATGAGATTCCCTTTCTGTATGTCTCTCTACTGGGACACCTGAAAATTAAGGCAATGTAATTTTCCTTTCTGTTGAAGTTTAAGTTCCAATACCCTAACTCTTACTCTAAATAAAGGAAGGAGAGCCCTGAAAAGTGAAACTCACACATTCAATTTCCAACCTAGGTGTGAGAAAAATACAATTAAAAGATCTACCTGTATAACTTTTTGCAGGAGCAATTTTGTCATCTGTCTCTGGTGTTTCGGAAGGGCCTGCTTGGGAACAAAGAGAACATCTCACATCAAACACACTTTTCCAGTCCATAGAGGAATTTGTCAAGTAACACTGAATATATCACATACTTGTTTCATACCTTCTGTAATGTTGAACTTTGAAAAGACCGTGTGAAATATTAAAAGTCTATAAATCCTTACTTATACAGTTCAACAAAATAAACATCTTGAGGAGGTAATTGCAGGGGTGTGCATTGCTTGACTACTGAACAGTCAGAGCCTCATGCAGCACAGCAGGTTTTAAAATATTTTCGTGTTAATAAACTTATTTAGAACATGAAATGTTGATGGTTCTGCCCTTTTCCAATGATTTTTAATCAGCTAAATCTTTATCTTGTTTGTTAAAATTTGTACTCCTAGGGAGTCCTTTTTGACTCTACAATTTCTACCTACATTAAATAGACAAATTCAGAGATTAAAATCATTTCAGACACTTCATGATTGTTTGCTTTTCATCACAGCAGCTCTTTTGAAGGCTACATACCACCTGCTTTAAAGAGGCTGTTGCAGAAAGCAGCACACAAACAACACTTAAAAGATTAAATTAACACCCCTAAAATCCTACTGCTTAATGCTGCAGTGCTCCTGAAGTTACACTGAAAGAGTGAATTGCTTACAGCACGAATGGCTTCACACTGAGCAGGGGATCATTCTACACCACAAAAATAGCACAGGTATATAAAACTAACCTGTGTGTGGCACATGGGAATGTCGTATTACGACTGGCTGGAACTGAAAGATTTGGACAAGTTGTTTGCTGTAAATCAAATCACTTCTGTGTTCATTTGCAAAAGTAATCTGCAGAAGATCATACAGCTCCCCAGAAATTACAGCTCTTCAGAGGCAGATTTATAAGTGTATCAGCAATGAATATGAATAGCTTCACAATAGGAAAGCTATTGTTAATTAATAATGAAGGTGAAATATTTTAAAATCTATTTCATATGCACAGTAACCAAGAAAATACTGTCACAATCAGACTTCATAAGCATTTCAACCAACTGAAGACATATATGATATTACGAGTTCTTAAAGAATAATTAATATGTAGGGATTAAAGAAAATCATGACTATTAGATGGTTACAATAGTACTGGTTTGAGACAGTCCTGCCTAATTTGATTACTCAGATTTTCAAAGGGATTTTGAATTAACAGGATTTCAAGTGAGTAACCTATACAAAGATCTTTGGTTTATATTCATTTCTTTCAGTAAGTGCTGCTTTAATCTGCTTCTGCCCCTTTCTCCTTGCTGGGGGGTGCTTTGATTTTTGTCCTATCTGCCTGTTCAATTCAGAGAAGCTCCCTGATTTGGTTCAAAACATTGCTTCGGGAAGAGTGGCACTGGCAGAGACCATAATCCAAAGATGGGGAAAAGCAGGAGGAGGAAAAGGAGCAGAGCAGAAGGCAGAGGCAATGGTGGTGCTCTAGACCACATGAGAAGAAATTCTTATCCGAATAGTGTGACCTGCAATAGTTACGGGCATGTGGGAATAGAACAGAGCACATCTGCATGTGCTGGAAGATATCCCTGTGGAGTCAGTTTGCTTTTATTTAAATAAGCATGTTCAATGCATGCAGCCAGCTGGGTATGTCATTTCCTAGGAACTCTTCTGAACATGCAATTTCTATAATTCATAACACACTGACACCCAGAAACATGCATCCCATTGTAAGCACATATTTTTATATTCGTTCCTTAATTCAGAAATCCTGTCAGGGTTGGTTTACCTACATATTCTGAGGTATTCTCTATATTGCATTACTGTCATGCCTCATATATGCTGTCACACAAATAAAGGAAAAATAGGAGTCTTTGACACATTCAAACTTAAAGATTTCTCTAGTTAAGGGTTACTAGTTAAGTAATTTCTCCAGTTAAGTTACTAGGCTTAGAGCCCTTGGGATTAAGCACAGAGAATCCAACCCCTTCATCTTTAATGTCAATAAAACTACAGTACATATAGCAAATCCATCAGATTTTTTCAAAGTGATGCACGTGAATTACTTGAGGAAACTTGAAGCTTTTTTTTTCATGTTATGAAGCTTTGACAGAGGAAAAAACAGTATGAAAAAATTGTTTCAGAGATTAAATAGTGTAAATGAATATATTCTGCTACCTTCCTTTAGTAAAGACTAGAAAATTCAATTTAAAAGAACACTGGTTTTCCTACCACTGGGAGATATTAACAAAAGCAGATACATTTCCACTTCACTGCATTCATACACGTAACAGGCAGATACACGTACATCACATAATAAAGAAAAGCAAAAACCAATTACAAGTGGTAACCAGATCAAAAGAAGTTCCAGCTAGGAATAAAAGTATGAGGAAGTCACACAAAAAAAAAGGATAAAAAAAAAGGATAAAGAAGAAGAACTTAATTCCACTGCAGTAGGTAGGATGGACACAAAAGCAGGAGATTTAATTACTAAAACCACAGGACACACTAGAAGTAAAATCTTGCAGTATGGTTACATCTTAGAGCTTGAACTTAAGATCTCTAGGCAGAGCTAAGCAATATCCCCTTGTACCAGTAAAAGCACTCAGTACACTCCTGCTAACAGACAACTTCACCACACAACACAGACACTGAGAAATTCTGTAACACACTAAAACTTGGGTCATTCATAAGCAGATCAATACCTAACAGACCATTGCACCTAAATCATGCAGTTGGGCTGGGATTCTGCGCTGCAGTGAAACCTCTGTAAAAGACAGTTATTGCCAGAAATGGTGAACTTCTGAAATGCCTGTTACAAACATGTCATTTTTCACATTCTAAGAATTCCCTTAAAGAGTAGATGCCATTCCCTTGACAGTGTCAGCTATTTCTTCTGCTTACCCACCACAAATCATTTACTTACACTGAGTTCAAATCTCGCAGCCTCAGTTTCTAATGGATTATGTCCACACAGTCATACCTGTGCCACGTGGCAGAAGGAACCTGGGTTTATCATCTCATGGATTAGCAATGCTCACTTTTTGGGTCTTTGTTTTTGGCTACACAGATGGTAACATTATGAACAATGCGTAATTACCAGAGTAATATCAGAACACCTTTAGGAAGCACAACATTGTGCTTTCTTGTCATCTTGATATATTCTCTGGAATTTCTTGGTTTAAGATAGTACCTACATGCTGAGTTTTACACTATGGTGGTGAGAGTGCTGCCAGCCTAGCTTTACAGTTTTAGACCCATTAAAAAGGATATTACTTCCAGTATTCTGGGAGATCTCCAAAGGAGAAGTATTTTGTTGTTACAGACATACTAAAAGACATTCATGACTCTCAACGTTCCAGAGAGAGAATAAAAACATAGTTTACATTCCCATTTTGGGCCTTTTTTTCCCAGCAGAAGATATTTTCAATCTCATTTGGTTTTGGATGAATGTCCTAGATTTTAACTGCCTCACTATCATTTCCAGAAATTCCAAAACCAATTGCACTGTTCAACCACATGGTGTCTTAAAGACATGTTAGGCAGTTTTTACTCACGTCTAAGTCTATAAGCTAAATCAGTCAGTTGATTAGACTGTGGTTTATGAGCTGAACCAGTCAATTCACAGAACACACTTTTACAGCCTTTTCCTTCCACTTCCTCTTCTCTTGGATTTAACTTCAAGGCATCAGTGGTAACTGAAGACTGGCATCCACAAAACTCACAGGATAACATGCCTCTTTCAGGACATGTTTGGTCCTTAGTCAGCATATTACTCCATTCTGGTTGGGCTGTCTCCAAAAAGGCTTCCTTTACTCTGTGCTGATGAAGAGGACTGAAGGTGGCACATATTCCCAAGACATTTTCTTAACGTATTCCTGCTACTTTGTAAATTGGGAGGGGGTAAGGGGAAGAAATAAATATAGCTCTTAATTCTATTCTGTTAATTGATTCAGAGCTGTTCTCATTCTCGCACTGGTATTTTGACCTCATTTTTGTTCCATTAAAACTCTTCAGGATACCCTGGATCTTATGGGCAGCCTTTTAATCAGAAACCAAAATTCACGTCTGTAACTTTACAATACATTTATGCATCAGCTGAGCAGCCCTCTGACTGCAAGGAAGCTGGTAGAGAAGCTAGGATGATTTATAGGCATGAGGATGTACTTGCATTAACCAGCACAGAACACATGCCCTGCACTTTGCTTTAGGATCAGGCCTTGCACACACCCAGTGAAAAAAATCTATTCCTATTACAGAAATCTATTTCTATTACAGAATAGTAATATGCTTAATCTAAGAGTACATACCACAGTTCAAGGTCTAAACCGCATTTCAAAACCTAATCTAAGAAACAGCATTTTAACTAATGTTTCTTTTCATAAAAGCCGTAACTGGTACTTACAGATACGGTATACGCAGGAGTATTAACTGTGATAACTGGAATGCTCCAGTATGCGTTATTTAGTCCTGCAGATCTCTGCTCAATCCTTTTCCTCAACAGTCCTTTTCCTGTAGTCAACAGTCAAAATCTGGGCCTTTCTTCCAGAACAGGCTGTCTTTGGTATCAGACCAAGCATTTAACACTGCAGTGACCTTCACATTTACCCAGGGTACTGGAAAAAACCACCCACTGCCACTACTAGTGGTAGTGCCCACTAGTGGAAAACTGCCCTAGTACTCTTGTCAAAACACCCACATGAAGTTTTTGATGGCTAAAGTTCCTATTGCTCAGTTTTCTTACTGTGTACTACTAAAACATCTCTAAATTTAGTAATTCAGTATTAACTCATGGCGACATATGAATGGTACAACCTCCTACCAGATAATAAGAGCTTAAAAGAACATCCACCTACAGGTATAATTTCCCCCCAGTTTGATTAACAGAATTCTGTGTGTCACCCTGGCAGAGAGTACTTTGGTCAGCATTTCAGACTTGTGAGAGGAAGCAAAAGCTCAGAGAAAAAACATAGCTGTGAATTTCATCAGTAGATCATTTCCTCCTGGAAGCCCCAAGCAGATTGCTGCTCTCTAACAGTTAAATTATTTCTTCTCATAAATCGATAAGCTTTTGCTGGAGGGTATTTTTAGTAAGAACTATGACCCTAGCCATTTTCTTTATTTTGTAGCACGTCTCTACAAAGGCAATGCTTGGGCAGACTTGCGTCATTCTCAAGGATAACTGTACTTTTCTAAGGTTCACTTCTCTGCACAGCACCATCGTGCACACACAAACCCCTCTACGCTCTTGAATTTATAGCTGTACAACCTTTAGCTTGAATCTGAGTGGTAGCAACTTGAAGAAATGAATGCGAAGCTGCTTTACTCCAGGGAAGGCAGCTTGACTTGACATGATAACATCTCTTTTTAGCTCACAGCACCCCATCACTTCTACCAACATACTCAGTTTTGTCTCATTTTTAAATGCAAGCTTGGAGGACTACACTGAGAGGAGAAAAGGAGGAGTTAAGAGAGCACCATTTTATCTCAAATATATACACACTGCTCTTCACCAATCAGAAGATTTAGAGTTCCGCAAAGCCAAGAAAAATCTGCCCCCCCTTCCAAATTTCAGGGGAGACTCTTTATTGGATTACACTGTGGGCTATTGGCCAAATTCATTGTTTTTATGCATGAAACGGAAAGCCACAAGGGGCCGAAAAGCAAAAAGATGACAAGACTTGGCTTTGGAAGGAACAATGTTTAGGTTGTCTTCAAAAACATATCTATTTTTGTTACCTTATATCATGCCTGTAAATACCTCCATCCTCTGAGCCTCGACAAGAGGAAAGATAATCTTAATGCCATTCACCTTCTGTTTCTGAACTTGAGTGGTGGCATTTTGCTGTGCTGTATGAAGATCTCCCTGAACAGTGCTCGTGCACTACTTCAGATGTGCCAGTATGAGAATAGTGATTCTACAGTCCTGTAGTTGGCTATCAAAGCACATTAGAAAATAGTTTCAAGAATCTTTGTGCCTAAACATGCACAAAAACGTTATCTCAATAATACAGAATATTACAAAATGAAAGGATGTGCAGTTTTGCACTTCACTGCTGAACATGCAGCTATCCTTCAGAGGTGCGTGGCAGCTTGCCTGTGTTCTTTTGCATTGCTTAATTAACCTAATGACAACTGCAAATAGGCTGAAATAATAAACTTAGGGTTCTAGTTATTTTATATTGCCATTTATAATCATGACTTCTTAATTATTGTTCATGTCAACCTACAGAAATAACAATTTCTTTTCCCAGTCCTACCTGAGGTTACCATGCAGTATTAACTGGATATATAGAGATGAAAAAAAGCAACTAAGAGACACCTTAAAGCATACACAGAGCCCCCAAGTCATAAGCCTCATGAATGTCGTTATGCTTTGCCTAGATAAATAAACCTTTCAATAATTTTAACACATATTGGTCATTCCATTCAAGAAGACTGATAAATACACTATGAAAGTTACTGAAACTTTAAATACAAGATTCAATCAGTGCTCTACACCGCATTGTTATTATGGCTTATTTCCTATTTAAAGAGGTCACTGAAAAACCACAAGCAGTTCAAAAGACTCCTGAAACTTCTCCTTCAGAGCAAGCACACACATATGGATATGCTCTTATACTTCAGCTCTTTTGGTATTCTTCAGAATAACTTAAATGATAGCCAGCATGGAAATGTTGTGTCCTAACAAAGTACTTGCATGTTTAATGACCAAGAATAAATAAAAAGAGAGGCATAGAGAGAACAATACTTAAGTGACCAACATTTTCATGAGATAAACACATATGAAAGCTAGTATTGTTACCTGGAATATTATATTTATAGTAATCAGGATCATCTGGTTCCTCCTTCACTGTTACTGTTGACACTTCCAGAGAAATTCCTGCAGAAGCAACAAAGGAATCAAGTATGGAAATTAATAATAACCGGATTCTTAAAAAAAACAAATGAAACATCCACCAAGATCCTAGCTGGTCTCTATGCAAAAAAAAAGAGAAGAAAAATAAAGATCAGGTGCTGAGACACCAAACAACTGTTGAGCTAAAACAATGGTGACAAAGTGACCTGCTGGTTTATTATGTTTCGGTTTGGTCATTGTCAGAAGGGATTCAGGATTAAATGCTTCCCTACAAAGTAGGCATCCTTGCAAATGCTATCTCTGATCAGATATATTTTATCACTTGTGCTAACAGTACTTGTAAACCTACTCCTGCTCCCTCCTCTGCACAGCCAAGTTGGGATACATCCTGCATCAAACTGTGCTGCTGATGGAGCAACACCGAAAGTGCTCAGCTGCTTTTGGCTTCCTTCAAGTGAAACATCCCCTCCATCAGCCTTCACAGCATTCCCTAAAATGCTTTAAAAACATTCCAACAAAAGGAGAATTACTTAAAATGCCTGGAAAGCAGCACTGGAAAGAGTCTGGGACTGCCTTGACAAAAGGCTCAAGTTAACTCTTTGTGTATGTTGAGCATGTTAACCATGACAGGTTCCCAAACCACAAGTTTAAAGTTGTGAAGCACAAAGAACTCAAGCAAACAAATGGATTAAATACAAAAACTTCACTCTTACACAAAACACTGAGCAGTGTGGCCTGACCCAACAAAAGGAAAAGTCACCAGCTTATCTCAAAGCACACCTGTGTCTCATTGGCTTTAATGGGGTTATTCATAACCTTACCTCAAAGCAGACACTTAAGCATTGCTCCACTGTGGATGACAGTGCCTGCAGGATCATGTCTTACCTGCAGGAAACTTAGGAATGCTTGGGCTTTTCTTAAGAATAACTAACCTGGTTTGCTATCTCTTATTTATTTGTTCATTTCCCTTTTAGCTAGAAAAAGGAAACTCTGTAATTTTCAACATTATAGTAATATTAACAACTAAACCAAGTTTTTATCTCCCCATTAGGGACAAAGTAATCTTGAATTAGAACAAAATAAAATCTGTGATTTCCTTCTTCTCCACTTAAAACTAAACTATTTACAAAGATAAATTGTTTTAGTCCACAAAATTTTACAGATCTCCCCCTTCTAGAAATGGAAACATTTGGCCAAGGCTCAGTATTTGATAAGCCTCCAATTGAAAAGTGGACAATTTTAAGGAAAGAAAAGTTTTTCCTTCTCACAAAGGATGGCTCTTTGCTGCTCTTTTCTTAAAGCTTCCTCTATCTGCTTAACTCCAGCCTTCTGAACAGAAACTGACCATTTTTTGGAAAATAAGGGCAAACTGTTGAACATACCTGAGTCCTCGTTTGGTTCCGTCTTCACTTTAACAGGAGTACAACTGAAAAATACACAAAGCAAGCACACTGACATTATAAAAACCTTCTGGGAAGCTCCTCAAGCTTTACAGGCTGTCAAGCAAAATCAATCTCCCAGTATTTTTTTTTTACAAACTAGGAACACAAAAGTAAGAAATCCTGCATTTTGGCTTATCTGATTTATCTCAAGGGAATTGCCAGGAATGTCCTATCCCTGCATTTCTGGGACATATGCAATATTCAAAGCACATTTACCATTTAATGAGCAGCAAACTCAGCAGCAGAGCAAAGTGATCCCTGTTTTCACATTAACCAATTTTTGATTTATTTCAGACATAATCTCCTCATTTATGAACAAAAAAGTTATTTTAGGGTTTTTCTTTTATTGAGGAAGGGGAAGGAAGCAACGTTACATCTGTTCCCCATTGCTGCCATAGCATAAAACATGACAAAGTTATCCCTGACTGACAGACTGTGAATTAAGAACACTCACTGGGCTAATTAAACCAAAGGGAAACTTTGCCATCTGTTTAATTTGTAACAGTTTCCCCACAAATAATGGTCAAAAGAAAGAGAAAATTCAGATTCATGCTTTCTATAACCCCAGGCAAGCAGAAGTTATCCAAAGGTCAGCTGGACAGGAAAAGCATATTAAGAGAAAGAAACTGTATGAAAATACATAGCTGATACAAAAGACCTCCATGATTTTAAATTCACCTTCCACCTGGAGGTATAATTGATTGTGAAGGATCTGTCATAGCAGCTCCTGAAAGTTAAAAGACAATCTTTGAATTTCCTGCCCTCCATTTACCTTAAATACAAATTGAAAATGTAACACTGATTTCATGAAGGGAAAACCTGTTTACACTTCACAAGCATATGTGCTTCTTTTCTGTATTCACAGATATGAGGGAAGGATCTCGTTAAGCTGCTTTATTTATCTATAAAGCAACACCAATATAAAGTTACTTCAAATGTACATTTCATCATGCTTTTCCCTGCTCCTTTTCATGATGGCAGGTGAAAATTTGGGGAAAAAAGGTAAACAAATCTTTCACCTAAACAGTGCTAAAACAGGTAGTTCAATAGAGATTCAGCATAGTCCTAAATTACAGCTATACACAAACAGCTCATGCTTTTAGAATGTCATTTAACCCACTGAAAACCTGTCCTGCATTTTTAATAGAAATATAACCAGAATCCCTGTGATTACCCACTCTCTATTCTTTTTACTGGGCACAGACAACACGTATCTAATTTTACTAATTCAGCATCAACTTCTGGTTGTGCCTCCTGAGATAGTGAAACTCTTCTTTTTTGACTACATTCCTGTTGAGACTCCTTCATCCTCTTCATAAAACAAATCCTCACATGTACAAATTTTGCAAGTAAACAACATGATCCCATGAAAGGAACAGGGATTCCTTCTAAGCTAGAAGTGAATCTTTGTGTAATTTTAAAACACTCTAGCTCAGTTTTTCTCATCTATAGAGGCTCTCATAGGAACTACACCACCTAGACACTTCAAAATATCAATGTTTAAAATGAGATATAAATGCCAAAATCAGCTCTGTATTGGAGCACAGAGCACTGCAAAGTCTTGGCATCTTCTAAAAATGCAATACAGTCCTTCATCAGTTCACTTCTTTCCCTAGGATACTATCCAATCCACATTAAATTCAAATTCAGTAAAAGAATGAAGAATGCAATAGAAAAAAGTTTATCTCTAATTAATTGCTCCTGGCAAAACACAAAAAGGAAAAGGTTATAGTTCCATAAGGAAGGCATCTCACATTCCAGGAATTTCTGCACAGCTTGCCACTTCATCCACACAACTAAACCTTGTATCTGTATTGCTATCTAACCTAAAATTCTGATTTCTGTTTAGTCTGAGTAAGTAGTAACTTACCTAGCTGTTTCTTTGGCTCTAGGAAAGGCCTGTGTGGAAATACAGAAAGAAAAACCCATAGTTTTAGCAAAGACATCATAACTTACTTGGTAGTGTAACATTAAAGAGAGAGTGCTCCTGTTTAAGAGAAACAAGCTGCAATGTATTTCATTAAAAACTAAAATTAATTGGACTTAAGTACAAAACCAGAACAGGCAGACTAGCACAAGATAGAGCAAATAACCTTTTAATGATAAATGAGATCCCTGATTTGTTTCCCAAAATCCATTTGAGGGTTGAAACATCATAATTTGATGGATGTTTAAATGCAAGTCCTTCAGGCAGGCCCTCCACTACCATAGCAGACTGGTCGCTCTGAATCTTCTCATATGGCACAGGTACCACTGTTGACTTTCCTAAAGCTTTACCTAGAGAATAAAAATAAAAAGAGATTGTTCTGAGGTCAAGAGTGTTCAAATTGGGAAAAGGATAAGACCCTCATAAAACTTTTTACTTGGAGAGGTCTGGAGCAAAAGCAATGTGTAGATGCAAATCTCTACAGGAAACCAAGTACTGCTGACATTAACATGCACTGGAACCCACTACGATAGAGGCTTTCCTGAAAGGAAACTAAACAGGCTGTGCAATACCTTCACATCACACCCCGCAAACCACATCAAGAAAACTAAGCAATGTATTGGTATGTTTTAGAACTGGGTACTAAAAGTTACAATTACCACCTTAACAGCAGTGTAGTTGGAAGGCTAAGATCATGCACTACTTTCCTCCCAACTGGAATAAAAGTTAGAAATCCAGGACATCTATTTAGAAGACTCTGAAGCACACACCATAGCAAAGGCAGAAAAAGTCCTCCACAGACTTCCTGAGAGCTTCCAGTTCCACAATATCCGCTGGCAGTCTATCTATAGATGGTTTAGTCTTTGTTTCCTGCAGTTCTGCAGCCCTCTCCTCTTCTGTAACACCTGGCAGTTAGTTATGAAAATAAGACAAAAATAAAGTAAGTTATTAAACCTCCCAGTACCCAGTCCCTCCAGTTTCGAGTATAGACACTAGGGCAGGATCCCTGCCAAAAAATCATAAGAATTCACTTGTCTTAGAAGCAAATGCACTTATATCTGTACATGAGCAATGAGTAAATTTAAATTTACCCTAAAATTATTATATCTTCCTTACAGCCTTCAGAAATATCACCTTCTGAGGTGTAAGAATGATGAATTAAGAGACACATGCAAGCGGGGGTTTTCTGGGGCATGAAGAGGTAGCAAACTATTAATTTCAGTAGAAATGAAATGCAAAGCTGCCAAGGGAAGTAGGATCAACACAATCACCAGGAAAAAGGTTAAAATGCCTGCGCAGAGGGTCCCGTAGCACTCCAGTGCTATCCGTGATGCCTTATGCAGCCTGTTATGTTACATCCTGGTTTGTTTATGCTGTATGTACTTAGCTGAGAAGGAATCTGACTTGCCACAACAACTCCTACCTTTCAAAAGACATTTTAAATACACATCTCATTAGTGAATAGAAGTTGTAAACAAGGCACCAGCACACAGAACAGAAAAGATTTCAGCCCTAGACCTTGTTGTAGTCTCTGAGCGAAAGTCATTGCCAAGAGTGATGGAATAACACCATTTTCAGTATTTAAAAGCAAATGGAAGTGATTGTTTCAGGTGGCAGCCTTCCTTTCTTACCACTCAGTTTTTGACAACATTTACTGAGAATCACCCAGCAAAAATGGGGGAAAACAAGAGACATTCTGCATATGAAAGAAAAAGTATGGGAGATCAGTGTTCCTATGTGCAAGAGGATGATCAGTGCTGAAGTTGTGTCATGACTTCACCGTGAGCAGTATGGCTGAAACACTGATTTACGTTGCCAGTATTGTCATTTAACACTAACACAAGAAAATAAACATCTGTTTAAACAACTGATTATAAAGGAGTTGTGAAATGAGCTGAAACACCACTGCTTTTACTAAAGATGTTTATAATTACAAACTAGGATTTTTTGCTTAAAGAAGGATCTCTCTCTCCCTCTGCAAATCACATGTCTGCTTCCTGCACTGGAATCCCACCTCCACACAACATTCAGCTCTTCAGCTCTTCAGGCCTGACACTTTTGCCTCCTCTGCAATATGACAGGGCCTACCATGACAAAAACAATAGTGCAAAACTGGAATGTTATTATATACCTATAACACAGGTGCTTAATTAATGACAGCTTATAAAGTTTGCCTGCAGACTTGGGGATAAGAGACATCAGTTTCCATTCATAGCTACATGCAATGTTGCTTTTTGGGTGGGTTTTTTTTCCACCTATGAGACTGATTCATTGAAAACGCCTTTAGTGACTGTAGCTTCTCAAAAGTGTACCCACACTTTCTAAATATAAGCAAAACAAAAATGATGACACTGCTCACTTCCCATTAAAATGAGAACCAGAAAAAAGACATTGAAATCTTCCTTCTTAACTCTTATCGTTGGGTTTCATTACATGTTTTGAATCCATTTTTTAAGCTCACATCATGCATCCGCCTCCCTAATCTCTCCCACATTTGACAGGATTTCTGACAAACAAGATCAAGTCTCAAACACAGTAAGATTTATGAGAGCTCTGCAAAACTGATCAGACCCAGCAGCCATTCATCTCCTGTGGCAGCATCAATGGACACATCTCCACTTGCTGGAGATTACAAACCTTACAGGTTCTGACCAAGCCCTTGCCACAACTACTAGAGCACCCAGCAGGATTCAGGCTATACTTGGGAGGGAATGCCTAGGACATGTGCAATAAGACCTGTTGGAAAAGAGGGATGGGGGCTGTATTTACAAGGTAAATAGTTCAGTAAGGGTGAGGAATGGTTATATGATAAAAGAATTGCATTTTACACAGCTGAGAGTATATTGCAGAATTAGTCCTGTTACTCTGCAAAACCTGTTCCAGATTCAGCATGGTTAAAAATGACACAGCTCCTAACAACAAACCTCATTTTGCACTCAAGAGTCCATATATAATTCAGTGCCTCTTACCTTCTTGTACCATCCAGGTGTTTTGGTCATTCAGAACACCCTTCCCTCTTATCTGTCCTGATCAGTAGCAGACTGGGTTTGACAGCCCAACCTACCACTTGGCTGGAAAAGAAATCTCCCAGCTACCACCATCCTTATAAAATGGATGTACTATAAAACGAATAGGCTGCTTTAAAGTAAAAGTGCCCTCTTACAAAAACTCTTATGACTGAACAAAAAAGGAAATACCTGAAATGATCAAATTTGAACTTGGCAATTTTTTCCTGTTGCATGGCAGCAATTAGATAGCTACACCCTGACCTTCGGATGGGCAGACAGTATAGCTTCCTGCTTTAAATAGATGCTGTTATGCTTATAAAATGATAAAAGTGTTACAGCTCAGCAGTGTTATACAACATGTATTCTGAAGGTCCACTAAAGCATGGTCTAAGTGCTATTTTAGCAGACTAAAATAGGCCATAAAGCACATCTGTATTCACAGCACCTGACCCAGAGGTGAGAGGAAAGCTGCTGCATGGAGGAGGCAGACAATTGACAAAATCAGCACTGTCCGCATGTCACCAAAGAGTAAGACATGAAAATCAAGCTTTAGCAGAGACACAGTTTATTTAAGTGAAATTTCCTCCAAAATGTCACTTGAGGAGGAGATGCTACACAAACAACAACAGAGAAAAGCTGGCAGGATTCAGTATCTGAAGGTGATGGAGCTCAACACTCCTCTAGCAGAAGAGCTGCCAGTGCCACAGTACATAAGGCATGTTAAAACAACAGGTTGTTAATCAGGTGGTTTGGCTTTTAATCCCCCAGGTAGAGAAAGCCACAAAGTGATTATAAGAGTATGAATGTCACCCTTGAGCAGACACTTTGAGAGGCAACTTAAGGGCAACACTTATTTTGTGACACCACTCATGTACCTACATTTTACCATTTGTGCTTAAGGAAAATTACTCTGTGAAAATAACTATCAGCGATGAAAGAGGGAAAGTAAACGTGCGTGTAGCTAAAAGCTGTTTGCTTTGTTTTGTAATGCATCCACCCAGTTCATCTGTGAGCTTTTTAAGGCCATCCAGTTTTGCAGTTCAGGAAATTGGACACTAACCTCAAATTACAGAGAAATCATTTTAGGATTATCAAAGGATCACTTAAACCACAAGAAAAGCAAATCACCTGAGGCAGAATTTACAAGCCAGAGAATTTCAAACAGATCAGCTATCTACTGTAATTTTCTCTTTGTTTTCAACTCAGATGGGACGAGATGGGTGGTCTCCACTGAAATGTGCCTGAACTTACTAGAAAGTTTTTTAAACTAGCTCTTAGCAGGATGGAAGCAAAAGAAGCACACGTGAGGAAGAGAGGCACAAAGTGATCTTCTAAAACCCTTTAGAAATAACCTGTGTCTAACTGTGTAACAGAGGTTCTGAAAATGCATCTTTCTTATCATTTTGAGACCTTGGGAAAAGGAAGAAGAACAGTAGTAGAAAAGCAAAGGATGAGTATAGCAGGCCACAAGGTAAAGCTAAAAGACATTTCCACGTCTTTCATGAAGATCTAGGCTATTAATGTGGGGTTCAGCTAACAAGCACATATTTGAGAATACATATGAATATGTAATATTCATATATACATATACATATGAATACATAATGAACACATGTGAGAAATGCAACATGGGACAGCTCAAACCCTACATTATTTGTGTTTCAAAAGGTCAGGCAGAATAGGACTGGTAAGATGGACTATTTAAGTGAGCTCAAATGGAGATAGCAATGGCAAACAAAGAAGCAGGTCTTACAGCAAGACAGACAGGGATGATTGCTTTGGGTTTTAGGTTTATTACTTGTAACTGCAACTGCTGGGCAAGTGCTAGGAATGTTACTTTTGAACTAATTCCTATGCATATGATTTATTAGGAATAAACTGATCATGTCTTTAAGGGTAGATGCTTTAACTCATAACTACATTCTGCAAATACAAAATAGAAAGTGATTGAAACCAAAATATTAAATCAAAAAAGCTTTTGGCAATGCCAAGAATGAACACACTTCAGGTACTTTATCAAGCAGTTACAACCACAACAGAAAAACTCACCCAAAAGCTAGAGGTGGGGCAGAAACAGATGCAAAATATGAACTAGTGCTCCCAATAAACAGAGTACAGTGTAAATACTTTAAGAGACTGGGAAAGCAGAAGCCCAGAGTGCTGGGGGCAGTCACAATGTAGGTAGCAAAGTGTCCTAGTTTTCTAGGAAGAACATCTGAAGCTTCGTGCTTTTTATTGAATAAACAAAGATATCCCATAAACTTTAGCAATTAGAACACTCCAGGCATCTTTGTAGCATCCTTGGAGATGGGGACCCATGGAACCAACTCGCAATGCAAGGTTTTACAGTGACACAGGGGTCTGGGCCCAACTGCAGAAGACCATTTTGCACAGAGGGCTGCAGAACAGCAAAGGAGATACGCAAGAAGTCAGCAGTTGCCATGCTCACAACTCTCCCAAGCAAAAACGTTATAAAATTGTTGCTTAATTAAGGCCAGGCAGAGCCAGCCAGGTTATCATTTACACCTCACTGAACAGGCATGATGCAACCTGTCTCACAGAATGCACTCATGTGATCCCTTCCACTAGCAGAAAGGCAAGGTCTTAACTCTCATGCGACAGACACAGGAGTTAAGACCTTGTTAAACATCTTGTTTGCTAGCATAATTAGTCTGAGAAAAGGTGATGGGATACAGTCAGTGTAGCCAGCAGCAGTCATCTTTTCTGGTCTTGCAATATGGAGAAGTACAAGCTATGCAAAGTCATGTGTGCAAAAAGGGAGGTGAAAACTCAGGAACACAACTGAGAGCCACAGATGACAAGTTCCCATAAAGGTGACTAAGAAGAGCCTGTTCCAGCAGATATTGAAACAGAATTTAGCAGAGGTTGGTTTAAAGAGGCCGCTCCCAAACAGCTGGAAGGAAATCCGGCATGAGAAAAGAGATCAAGAGTTACAGAGGCGTAAAACAGCTCTGGCTTTACAACAGGAAAACATCCAGTCGCAGCTTTAAAAAGCAACTATTCCAGCATCCTTTTTTCCTGCTACACACTCCTAAAGTGTACCTGTTTCGAAGTGCATTGGGAGACCAAATCTAAAACAAGAATTATAGATACAGCCCTCCATTTGCATTTAAAATAGTAACATTAGTGATGGCAGACATGAAACTATGAGTGCTTTGTCGTGATCCTCCACCTTACCCTTCTTGTTTTTCTTTAATTTACTATTTAGGTCTACAATTTAATGACTCCTTTCTCTTCAAAAGTATTCTGTAGCTTCAGGAGCAGCAAAAGCCACAAAAGTCTCAGCTGGCCATGGATTAGTTTAGGGCCAAAGTAAATGACTGGGGGAAACCAGTTTCCACACTGGCGCATCATCATCAAAAAGTGGTATTTTTAAACTAGCTGCATTTGTGTCAAAGGATTTGACGCAAATCCCTTGTTTGCCTTTGGGCAACACCAAAAAGATGTCAGCTAGATACGGAATAGTATTTTCACTATAAAAGCATAGCAGATAATCAGAGACAAAGATGATGAAGACTGTCATTTAGATATTACAATGAGAACACAATCAGTAGCAGCTAGACCCACTAATGCCCTCTGTTATTAGAGTAATACTGGAAAGGTATTCCATACAGGTCAGGGGATTCAGTCTACTCAATTTCAAGTCTGACACATTCTGCTTTAGAGCTGAAAAGCTAAACACCCCATTTAGATACTGCTGCTGAATTCCTACAGGCATGACAAGTAAAATATACAGAACACAGAGGTAATCACAATAGGAAGAAGCAGATCAAGTGTATTAATACTTTATTTCCATTGTTACTGGAACATCCAAGTAAAGTACCGTAAAAACAATACATCCAGACCAGCAGGAGAGCACAGACACTAACTAGCATGCTGCAGTGTCAGCGGCTATCTCAGCAGATTGCATCAAAGACATTTTTAAGCACAATTCTAAAATTAAACCAGAGCTACTGAGTTAATAAAAATAGTCACACTACTGTAGCTTGACTCTCACCCCTCACCTCCTAAATACATGATCTGTGCATGATGCTCTCAGGCCTGAAATACCACAGTCTGCTCAGCATTGCTTATTGGGAAAGTACACAGACGATACACAAACACGTAAACAGCTTCATCCACTAGAAAAAATGAAAGCAGCAACATGCCAAACAGAGCTTCAGCATGTTGAAATTTACATTTATACCAATATGCTATACTCTTTACTTAGCTTTGGTTAAAAAAATGCTTCAGTCATGCGTTTCTACCCCATGCTTTTTTGATACTGTCACCTACAAAGAAAACACAGTTCAAGACAAACCCACTGATTGATGAGCTATTTAGATGCCTACAGGTAGATGTGATGTGAGAAAGATGTGAGACTTTCAGAAGCCCTGCTCTAGATTTTTAGGTACCTAAGATGCCTTAAGGATCTGACCCTGTTGCTGGCATTACTTTTATTGCCAGTATTAGAACTAATTGCACCTGTAGCAATGCAACGGAGAATATTAACATTCTTTAAGCTTCAATCACAAAAGTATAAACTCTGATTTCACAAGATTCTTCCAGTTAGAAAAAACACATTAGGCAATTTGGAGTGCATGTCAGTAAAAACCAGTGTAAGACAATGATGGAAAAACAAAAGAAGCTACTGCCTTCAAACAGTTGGACTTTCAGGCTGCATAACCATATGCACTTTTTGAAAGGGGATGACTCCAGCCAGTGCCACAAACTCCTCTGTAGGAAAGTCCTCATGCAGACACCAATCAGAGTTCATATTTGAGATGCGAGATGTCTTGAAGTGAGCAAAGCCATCACTTCTGATGAAAGCATATCCAGTGCATTCAGACTGCCTTCCAGCAGTCCAGGATCTCAGTACAGTGTGATAACATCGAACAGCCCCATGCCAAGTGAAGCACACTATGTTCACAGAGCACTTTCCCACACAGCCATCCTCCAGCCTATGGGGATGAACAGCTAGAGATGAAGCAAACTGACACTCTGCAAGTGTGCATGTGATGTACTCAGAATCCCATTTACATGTCCTCAAAGACCAAAGGATTGCCCTGTAGTCTTTTTGTGTATTTGAAACCTTCATTCCCTATAGAGAAGAGATCCTGCACAGTGAACAGCAGCTTCTGTGGAAGCCAAAGCCTGAAGCGAGGACAGTCGCTGCATAGCTGTAATTTCAGCTATGGAGTAGGAGGCTGACATCTACCATAGCAAGACCCCAGACATGGTATAACTTCAGCCAGAGATGCTTAGTTATCTCTAGACTACAGGGACAAGCTACTACAAGCCCAGAAATGCCAACTGCAGGTATTCAGACAGAAATTACAGCAGGCCGAAGGAGTCAAACAGTTGCCAATCCAGTTCTGAACTTGCCGGTTTTGAGTTTGTTTTGTTTTTAAACCAGCCTTGCAGGTTTCTGGTTTTGTTTGCTTTTTCCACCCCCCTCTAAACTGCTGAAGCATTACATTAGTAACAGAGAAAGAAATAAGGGAGCACAATGTCAGATGAAGAATTCCCCAGAAAACCTAATACTTGTATTCGCTCAAAGGCCAGAAGGATTCAATGAGACAGAAGCCTAGCCACAGATGCTCCAGTGGCCTAGTTTATGGGAAGAGTCATTTTACTTGCCTGCAGGTGATGGAGAATATCCAAAAGGGAACAGTAATCCACACACCAAAGATACTGAGGAGCCAAAGCTGAGCAATCTTTCCCAAAAGGTCTTCGGAGCATCATGTGCTATTCATTCATCATGAGCAGGAGGAACAGTTGTGCCCATTAAAAACATTTGTATTCTAAGCATTCTTGAAGCTACAAGGAGTTCTTACAATCTGTGGCTGGATGGACATGGAGGTACAGGTAAAAAGAGTGAAAGACACTGGAACAAAGTCTCTAGCAGGACCTGAAGCCAAACTCTGGCCCATAGCAGATGCATTGTTAAGATCAGCATGGAAACATGAGGCCACCAGAAGGAAAATGAAGGCTGCTAAGAATAAAGAGCCTATCATCCAAGATGAACCACCTACAGAAGCAAGATGGCCCCACCTCAGGCAAGTGAGCCCAGAGCCCTGGCACCACAGAAGGAAAAAGCAGCATGACTGGGAGAGCTGACAGGAAGTTGCAGAACTCACAGGATTATGCTTCTGTGAGACCTACATACCGATGGTGCAACAGGCGGGACCAGTGGAAATGCTAGCAGAGGCAAGCAGGATTCTTGGAGAACAATCAGTTCCTTGGCAGATGTTATGGAACACACATCTCTCTCAAAGTCCAGAGCAGATGACCAAAAAGGTATTCGAGTGAGGAAGCTGTTCTGATATTCACTTGACAGTCAAATACAACCTGAAAATGATGAAGCCTCATTTGGCTGTGTTTTTTTGTCTGTGTTATAAACCACCTCCAGTTCCATTCAAATGGGGATGCACTCCACAGAGCTGACACCAAGCCTTAACTGAAACTCAAGGGAAACTACCAAGATGATGCAGATGAATATATGAAGCAAACAGCATTCCTGAGACACCTGCCAGCAATAGGTCTCCTGCTCAGGACAGCTGATAACTCAACTCCACAGAAATCCAGAGAGCAAGGAGGCACTTCATCTTGCTGATGCCATCCAAGAGGAACTGAGGACCACACAATACACTTCAGCAGGGAACAGCAACTAAAACAAAGAGGCACTGGTAGAGCAGGACATGTATGATCTTGATTCCTTACAAGGCACAAGTATCCATGCTTGTCCATATTCTGAATATAAGCAGGCACTGGAAGAATACACTCCTATGTACAATATAAACTTACACAGGCTTAGAGTAACTGACACTGTAGGTTACTTGTATGTATATTATACATACAAGGACAACGCAGTGCTACACCTATTGAAACATACCATTTCACTGTAAGACACAGCTTACAGCTCTCTTCATTAGGCACAGGTCAGAAGAATACATTATCTGCCTAAATTTTAAGTAATTAATGCCTGTTGACTGGTTCTCCAATACTCACTACACAACCCATATTAATATTTAAAAAAAAAAGCCCAAAACATTGCTATAATTTGTTTTAATGCATTTTCTTAGGGTAACAAGGTACATGAGATATGTGCAGGACTTCTCCTTCCCCTGCACTAGGCATTAGGAAACCCATGTGGGTGAAAATCCTTATGAATGAAAGCCACAGAAAACCCAACCCCAGTGCTGCTGCCACTGAACTGCTGTTATTTTTATCTGCCCTATACTGCTAGAAAGCATAGATGCTACTTCCTTCATAAACCTTATGTGTACATTCCATCAATTTAGCCCACTAAATTATTACTAAAAGTAACAGCAGGCTCGAAGCCTGAGCCCTCCAAATGCTGGAAAGGTCTTCATGTTTACTCCAACTATACACAAGAGCTGTGGGAAAAGTGGAAGTAAGGACTGAAGACACATGCTGGCTTGTCATAACAGTCAAACATAACCAGAGGAATGCTTAGTAGCTACACTTCTGTTTCCAGACTTACAGAGAAATTAAGAGACCCACACAAGTGGAGAGCTAATTCTCCATATTGTCAGCATCACATGCTCCAGAGGCCAACATCCCAGCTGGACTTTTAAAGGTTTCATTCTAACAGCACTATTAAGAATCACTTGGAAGCCTTTATCCATCAGAAAGGAACAAAAAGGGCCCAAGTCTAATATATTAAAAACACACAGAACTGTGGCCTTCCTGGGCATTTCCAAAGGACCTACTAAAATTGCAACTAACATTGTCTATTGCTAGCTCTCACGTTTAACTGAAGACATGAGGTGCTAAAGGAAAGGAACTGTTGCCTTCACAGTTCTAAGTTTTAGATCAAAAGATATTACACTATAAATTTCATCAAGACCTCAAAGTTGTCAGAGCCAGTGATGGAACCAGCATCACCAGGAATATGTAATACTATTATTCCTAAAAATTTGTGTTCTGAAGTCAAGTTTTCTGGAATTACCAACACCTTTGTCAGCAACAGCAGAAAACTACCTCCAGCATCAAAACTCCCCAGAAAGTACAGGGCATATGCACTTAGTGAAGTGTATATCATGCTAGCAATGACTGAGGTTAGTTGGCTTTATTCACATAGATTTACACTCCCATGTTCTGCAGGAAGCAGAACAAAAACACTGTTTCAAAGTGGATACTGGTTAACCTCCTCAGCCTGACAGTACAAAATCACTGCCCAGATACAAGTATCTTGTAACTGGAGTAAATGAAAGGATAAGGATTATCAGTTCTGATGTAAGATTTAAACACATGTACATGATACAGTCAAACATAAGCGTGAATGACAAGCCAGTGCTTCCCTGGATCAAACACCAAATCCCAGTTATTTCAGACTCCTTACCAATGGATGTACCCAATATACAGTCTCCTGTGTATCAGGGCCCATAATACCACTGTACTTGCAATAAAACAAAGTATCTAGGATCTCAGGGAAGTCCTTTAAGGAACAACAACAAACAAAAAGAGGAGATGAGGTGAAAAAACGAACTTCCCCCATTATTCAGCTAACAGTTTTCATAAATACCAGTATGGGAGCACTGCCTCAGTCAGGTTGTAATTCTGCATTTTGACATCACTTATCTGTTACAATGCAACATTGGGGTGTCTTTCCTTAGAGTAAATATACTTCTGCACACAAAGTCATTGTCCAAGCAAGCAGGACAGCAGCAAAGATCCAGAGCCTCACCACAAACAAATGGACTCCAGACAAAACCTCCAGGAGAATTTTATCTAGCAACAAAAGCATTCTGAGAAGCAGATGTTTTTATTACATATTAAACATAGTTGCTTTCCAAGCAGTTTTTAATTAGTCAAACCAGGATATTTTACAGCTGTTGCTCAAACTCCCCCCCTCTCTCCTCAGATTGATTCTTGTCTCATACTCTGCTCTTGAACCTGCATCTTCTTTCTTTCCCCACGCAGGTAAATTTCATTGAGCAGCATCCATCAACATCACTTCCCTAAGTGAGCACATCAATTCTCCACAAAAGAGTCACTGAACCTTTGAAATCTATCTCCTAAAAATACTGTCCTGTACTCAATAGATAATGGTTTATGAAACCGTTAAGTTTCACTGTTTTACTATAAAACTGAAATTAAACAAAAAGCACACCCTAGATGTGTGTAATGCAGATCTAATTTTAAGTCATTATGATATAAATATATATTTCTGTCTAGTAAATAACAGTGACACAGAAAAGCTACATAAAAATATCTTGTCAAAAAATGTGCATCTGCTTTAATAAGGCATGAAGGGATCTGTTGAACCAGGCCCATCTGAGCTGACAGAAGTAGTCCAGTATCTGTTGAATGTGACATCCAGCCTTTGCAAGTGCAAGATTTAGAGGAGTTACAAAAAAAACCTAACATGCACTAGGAAATGCAGGATGTGGTGCAAGTCTAATACTTCTCTGTACTAGTTTGTCACATTATGTAAGAAAATAAACATTTTCAGACACAGTTGAAATAACACTCCAAACAAGACCACTGTTACTGATCATTTTTATGCTCTTAAACAGCTGGTTTCGCTATAGTCAACATAATAACAGCATGTGGCCATGATATATAGACCTTTGCTCCCAAAAGTTATTAGTATTATGCAAAACACATTACACAGCTTGTGAAATATAAAAATACAACATTGGAACTTACAGTATTTAACAAAATCCTTCTGAAAATCTTTCCTAGAATTGACAAAGGCTCTTCCTCTCTCAGTTCCAACTACAAACACATCTGTTTCATATACAGCAACACAGGCAATTTCTGCCTTGGACTTGGCAAGTTCTTTACACTATAAAAAGAAAAACAAAAGCTTTTATTACTATAGTTAAGAGTACAGTTAATAGAAATATATGTGGTACCATGTAAAACAGTTATTACTTCTGCTGCCAGCCTCCAGTGTTCAGAAGGTATTGCGAGTAACATAACATCAGCGATTAGCAAAGGATAATTTATACATCTGAAATGCTTTTCATCAGGAATCTTAAAAGCATTGTAGATGCATTAGGGAAATTAAGGCCTTGTGTAGACTCAGAGATTGCACTGTTTTTAATTAAAGTGATTTATGACATCAATCCATGTGAAATTATCACTTCCCTGTTAGATAATCATATTGAGCGTCTTACAGCAACTTTCAACAGAGCATACAGGAGTTTGTTCAGTCACAGCAGGCTTATCACACATCATGTTTGTTCAGAAAGGCGTGGTTGTGAGCAGGAAAGCTGCCTGCACTCTGCCTTGTCCTGCCTGCTGTGCTCAGGCTCAGGTGAATTCCTTCGGAGCTGAAGGACTGCGCCTTCCCTGTGAACACCTACGTGCTTTCTGCTGGGAGAAATTCCTGGCAAAGTGGAGTAGGAAGCCTGCGGCACAGGGAGAGAGCAAAGATCCTAAGAAAATTAGTGAGATCATCAAGAAGGGATCACAGGAAGTCAACTTCTCCTAGGAACTCAGATTAGAGATTATTGCAACCTATAAAAACACCAACAACTGCAGCACAAGAGGAAAAAGCGACACAAAACCTTTAGGAACTGAATATAGCTATTGGAAAAAAAAGCTTACAATCAATTACCTTAAAACCATCCCATTCAAGTTCCATTGCTAAAAAGGAATTTTTTGTTCTTACCGTTTAAGAAAATGATTTTAAAGAACCAAATCTTTGACAGTGCCTCAACTTTATGGAAATGGAACAGGCATTTCTACACAGAGCCCTGGGCCAAACTTAAACCCCACAACACAATGATTAAATAACTTCTACGAAACAGGTGATAGGCCAACTTAATACAAAAGTCTTTTCTGAATAAGTTTTGTTGAATAGGTACAGCAGCTGAGGACAAGGCTTTAGCCTCAAGACCATTTATTTACCTTGTATTACCGAAGGCAAAGACCAGAACAGATTCTTGCCTTTCAACCACACTCTACCTGAGCAATCAATAATTATTTCCTGTTTATTTGAGAAAATAATTTTTAAAACAACCACATCACAACAAGAAACAAGATGACTGCTAAGACTGTTAGCATGATTTTCCACAAGCAAAGAGACAGAGTTAACAGCAGGTTGGACAGCACACAATAAGGTAAAGACATGAAATTACACCTTTCCTGCTCCCCAGAGGAGGCAATGTGTTAGTGTAACCCTGCACATGCCAAGAGAGTAATGATGCAGCTGCTTAACTTCTCTACTAACCATCGACTCAAGTGCTGACATGAGGAGTGTAACCACCACTTTGCTTTCAGAGGAGTCCTCATCATGAATGGATGTTGCTGGTGCAGTAGTTTGGGCCATTTTCTTCCTATAAAATGAAATAAAATAACCTTGTTCAGATACCCACAGCAGTGCAAGAAAACTAACACCTCTTACGCAAGCAAAGATCAAAAACTATTCAAAACCCCAGAACACAACCCGCCAAGCAAATACACAGGTAAATTAACAGGAGGAAGTGCTTGCTCTTCTATGCTTTAATGCTTCCTGCTGTTTCATCCAAAGCTGGAGCTAAACATTCAAGACTTAAAATGCTGTGCCATAACTAGACCACAAACTCTTTGTGCTTAGAAAGATGTATATTAAATTATAAGCTAAATTTACATTGATTTTTCCTCCTAAGCATGTTTCCAACTCCAGCAGCTTAAACAAAGCAAAACCCACTGGCATTAACGTACAAAAAAGAAATGGCAAATCATAGTTATGAGACAAGTATTAGAACAATCCTCCCTGTAATTATTATGGCCTAGCTCAAAACAAACCGCCACCACCCTGCCCCAAGATCACAGCCTCAGAGACTGCAGTAGCAGAAACATAACACAACATATTTATTTGCATATTCTTTAGTTGTAGCATTAAGTCCAAACCAAAGTAGACCCAACTAAGGTGCTAAAATTGCAAACTGAATTTAAACAGTGACAAAAAAACGGATTTTAACCTATTTTCTGTGTGTCATTCAGGAGACTTTCAAATTAATTAAGTAATAATAATTATTTAAGTAATAATCAGGGGTTGTTTAGGGTTGTTTAGGGTATGTTTAGGTTGTTTATGTTCCTGATGGCAGAATTGCCTGTACAAGAATGCATATAGCAACTGGTAAGAGCACATTTTTCTATTGGAGTGTTGCAACTTGTTATGTTTATACATATCTAAAGCAATAACCTGACATGCCTGGAGGAAAACCAGTAGATTTATGTGTTACTCCATGCACAAGTCTTGAGAAAAATCACCTTAAAAGTCAAGACAGCTCAGATAAATGAGACATTTCACAACAGCTTGATAAAACAGCTTGCTGCTCCTGTACAACTTGGACACACAAAACAGCTCGAGTTTTCAAAGGTGACGTACAGCCTATTAGATGTGCAGATAAGCCAGGGAAGCACAAATAACCATTGCATGTGACAATATCTACTTACATTGGAATAAATGACACTGTGTTGCTCCTTTAACAGGACTTAAAGCACTTCAGACTACAAATTGGAGGGGAAGAAAATAAAAGCTAGCAAGACTGCAAGCCCACAGACATCCAGCAGCCTTTCAGCTCTCAAGGCACAGACCAGCAAGGTTTAAACAGCTTTAAAACTGCGCTACAGATAAACTAGCAGATAAACTAGGTCATGTCTGCAGAGAAGAAGTTACTCCCCAAATGACCCCCAAGCCCACTGACCCATTT
>JANHGB010067219.1:0-20136 GCA_026283785.1 Coracopsis vasa
TGGACACAGGGGCTTGGAGCAAGCTGCTCTAGTGGAAGGTGTCCCTGCCTGTGGCAGGGGTTGGAACTGGATGAGCTCTAAGGTCCCTTCCAACTCAAACCAGTGTCTGATTCTATGATGATCCTGGGGGATGGATGTATATAGTTCCTCTAAGCAAAAAGGCATCAAACACTTGAAGTACCTAAACAGACCTTCACAGCATTGAGTTGTGCTGTGCCACCACTAAATGGTCACACTCTTGCAGGGCAGTTATTGCCCTTTCTTGGGGCAGGCAGGAGAGTAAGCACTGCTACAGGGTGATGGGGAAGACAGGGGCTTGTGCTGTCTCCCTGGTTCACCTCTTTGCTGGATTACTTGAACAAGCTTTCCTGTGTCTATGTCTTAGTACATGGCTTTGTGGATGGGACTGAACTGATGCTGGTTGCTCTGTTCATTCAGAGCCTCTTAATGATAATAATAGTCAGTCCACCTAACCTGTTGATAGCACGTCTAATCTTCTCCTCAGACACAACCCACCATCAGGGTTCTTCTTTTTGTTATTCCTCTTGATTTTGTTAATCCTCTTGATTCCTCATTTCCCAATCTATCCCTGAAAAAGAGCTGGGCCCAGGACGTGTTGCAGTGACTGCAGGGATCACGCCCACTAGTGACTGCAGCACGAAATGCACCCATTCACTGGCAGCTGGCCCTTCCTGCCTGTCTTCTTTCCCTTTTTCCAGCTCCCCCCGCTGACGTTTGTGTGGAATAAGAGAAGAGAAAATTAACGAGTAAATCATAGGAATTTAGAACGTCTCCAAGGCAGATGGCTCCTATTAGCTCCACTTCCCAGGTCACAGTAGTTTTCCAGTACTTGGGACAAAGTTCTGAGCAGTCAGATTTGCAGACGTGGATTGATGTGGCAATTACAGGCAGCAAGTCAAGTGTCAGAGAAGATCCATACCAAGGGAAAGAGAGAAAATCTTTCATTTCATCTTCATAGTAAGGGTAAATCAACAGGGTTAGGTCAAAAAATTGTCCCTAGATTGAGAATACAACAAAATAAAACAGATAAAAGCCCAAACCCACCCTTTTTTCTGTCCTTTTACATTCTCTATGAGAAAAACTCTTCCCACGGAACCTGGACAATCAGATCACTGAAGTGCTGCATGCCCCTGGGGTGATTCTTGTCACATTCCTACTTTTTCAGCTGTCAATCAGTTCTCTGAGTCCCTGCACCACATCCTTAGGGCTTACAGTTCTGGGCCAGTTTGTTAGCTTGAACATGGTGCTGTGATGCCCACACATACCTAATGGCACAGTTACAACAGTCATATCCTCCTGACAGTGGCTGAACTAACAAAAACCAGTAATAGGATCCAAAATATTAATCAAGTGGGAGAGCTCCTTTGTTCTTTGTTCTCCTGAAGCAAATACCCCTTATTCTGTAATACAAGGTGAAGGAGGAAGGTACAGAGGGCTGATGGATGCCCTCTCTCCTGTGTGCATGCTCCCGGTATCACTGTTTGCTTCACTGTTTGTTTGGACATGTCAAACCCATCACTGGGACTTGCTCTGCATTGTACAGCAGCTTGTCTTGTGCAAGGCACAAACAGTTTTAGCCTCAGCTTCAGGACAACTCCAAAGGCTGAATCAGAAGGAGCAAAGTAATGTTTAAAGGATAACATCAGGGGATATTGGACATGACAGAGATTAAAATGCATTTCAGGGAGCTCCAGAAGAGTTCAACAAACACGGATGACACGACAGCAATGGATAGAAGGATTTTGTGCAACCTTTCAGGCAAAACCCAGCTGTCCAAACCCCTCAGCATGCTCTTTAAAATCTTTCACACAAATCTCCCTTTTCTGCCAAGACAAAACTTTTCCCTTTGAAAAACAGAAAGCGTTTTCAAAGCACCCTTCTCCCATCATTTAGTTATTATGGTCTATCTACATGTCACCCAAGACACTATGCCCTTGGCTTTGGTTGTACCAGTAGTGACTGGCAGAAAGTGAGAGGCAGAGAGATGAACCAGCCAGAGTATCTGCTGGTGTATCTCTCAGTGAGACAAAGAAAGGTGATAGTGCTCCTTATGCATAAGTGGAGCAATAGTACAGTTAAAAGGATGATTCAGTTCCTCTGAATGGCACTGGTCTGGACCTTGAAAACCAAAGACAAAGCATGTACATGAAATCTTTTCCTTCCATCTCCATCAGCTGATGTAATGAAGTAAAAATCACATGATTTCTCCTCACAAAGCTCACTGATGTCTTGTGCCATCACATCTGCAAAACTGTTCTGCTGGGACTTCTCATTCTGGTGCTGTAGGAAGGGTGAAAACTTGTAAAGGAATCATAGAGTCTCACACTGGTTTGAGTTGGAAGGGGCCTTAAAGCTCATCCAGTTCCAACCCCCTGCCATGGCCAGGGACACCTTCCACTAGAGCAGCTTGCTCCAAGCCCCCATGTCCAACCTGGCCTTGAACACTCCCAGGGATGGGGCAGCCACAGCTTCTCTGGGCAAAGGAAGGTACAGAAGTTACATGAAGGCTGAGAAAATGCTTTAGAACAAGATCATAAATTGATTAAATAGGTAAAAGGAAACCCTGAGAAGTGAAGTAAATAGGCAAATTCATTCCTGGGGGAAAAAATCAAACAGTGGGCCATGCTGAGCTCCTCAGTTACCCAGCAAAGTAAAAAGCAGCAGATAGCTCTGAAGCTGAAGAAAGTGGAGTGAGAAAATCTCTGTTGCTGGATGGTTTCACACAAAGCTTTTCTGGAAGAGACATTTTAGGCAAACAGAAATTATTTGATTCAGAATAATTAGGTGAAATGTCATGGCCTGACCCACATGAAATGTTGGAGTACGTAATGTAGTGGTCCCCATTGATTTTAGCATCACCAAGCATGCTCTGTGGCTGCCCACACCATGCAGAGCTGTCCGATAGCTATGCAACCAAAGAGTGGGAGTGGAGGCAGAGGTTAAGTGACTTGCCTGAGGTCGCATCATGGAGCAGGAAAGCAAAACCCTTGTCTCCTAACAGCCCCCATTTCCCCTGTGTGCTCTCTTGCTCTGTATTTCCAACTGTGTCTTCTCCTCCACACATCCTGTTGGGACACTAAACCCAGGAAAAGGCAATTCGGATTAGCCAGAAGTTCTGAGGTAGTTTCCTGTTCACATAATGACTTTCCAAGCTAATGGGGCTGTTGTCCTATCCTTATAATGGTAATGAATGGAAAATCCTGAGTATTAATGTCCTCAAGCAGATCAGGACCAGTGGTTGGACTTGATGATCTTAAAGGTCTTTTCCAACCTAGTTGATTCTGTGATTCTATGATGTGTGTATTAGTGGCTGGAAGGTTAGGTAAGATATCTACATGTCAGATAGTGCTGATGGACCCTCTGAAAGGTCCTGACTCCCATGGGTTTTGACAGAATATGTTAGGCCAACTCATGCTGGTTTACAGAGGCAGTTGTGTGTCTTTGTTGCCATAAAGCTAATGGGGAAACTGAGGCATGGGGAGGCAACTGACTGTTCCAAGATGCTACAGCAAGTCCCTAGCAGAGCTGCATACAGCAACTTTGGCAAATGGGCCTTGTTCTAGTATTTGCTGCTATCTGACTCTGACAGGAGCTCGGGAGCTTCCTCAACAGAAAAAAGGAACCAAGCTGAATAGTCAAACTTCCATGAGACATCACTGACTGAGGATTTGGGATTAATCTGCAACTAGTTTGAGAATTACTTCTATTTGTATGTATTTCTATTTCCCTTGTAGCTATTTCCCATATCTTACAAATGAAAGGTATCAGATATTCCTGATAGATAAATGAAGTGTCAGTGTCAAAGAATAGGCGGTAAATAACCACCTTAGGATGAATACTTCTTTGTCCCCTTTCGCTGAAAGGCACTTTTATGGCCTTTCCCTTGGTTTAAAGCTAACTGATGCTTAAATATCTGTGTCTTTCAGTGCTGTGGTGGATCAGACCTTCGAAGGTGCACCCATCTTCTGTGAAAGGCTGTGGTGTGGGGCAGCCAGTACATCTCCAGTCCAGCAGCTACTGCTGCCTTCTGCTGATGACTATGGCTTGTTTGCCCTTGGTAGTGCATAGGATCTGCTGTCTTCTTAGCTTGGAGAAGTAAGACTGTTGTGGGCTTGAAGGTTAGGGTTCAGGGGAGAATTCTCACCACTAGAGTAGGAAAGAGTGAGAAACTGGGCAGCTTTGGGAAGCAAAGTCACAGATAATAAGGATTATATGATTATTATTACTATTATTATTATTGTTTTAAATGCATTTTCCCCCAAGGAGAGGAAGGAACATTATGTGCTGGAAGGGTTATACACTACACAGCTTGCAGGAAGAAAGTGGCTCTTGAAAAGCTGCTAACTAGGTTATGGGTGAGGAAGGGGATGAAAAAGATCACAGATCCATGTAAAACTGCTTATTCAGGCTCAGCCCATCCTCTTACCCCATATAAAGGCAGTGTAAAATCCAAACCCATCTAAGCCAAAGCACAGATGTCTAAGCACAAATGAAGGAGAATAACCTATAGTAATGTGGTATCTCTTTCCAGATCTCTCCATACCATTTCACACCATTAAGCTCCCAGAGATGGTGTGTTAGGACACAGATGCTGCCTGACTGGGTCTGGAGCACACCCACAGAGGAACTGCAGGAAGGTATTTACAATATGGGTGATGATCCCTTTAGGCATCCCCTGGGTTTGGCCCCATAGTTTTACTCTGTCCCCACCAAATGCCCAACCAAAGCACAAGCTTCAATCCTGGAAAGTGGAAGCACTTATGGATTGCAGCCGTGGTGAACCAGTACATCCTGTACAGATGCTGCTGCTGAGGGGCTGAGGACTGCCAGCAGGAGCAGCCCAGCTCCACAGGGTCTTTCTTCTGAATTCCTCTCATCAGACTGTTCATACTGAATAGTTTTGACTCAGTGTCCTGCACAATGATACTCACCAAGCAGTTTCTCAGAAGATGCTTCAAAGCCTGACAGGCATCACTGGAGCTGTTGTCTTCTTTTCATTTCTTTTTGTAAACTGACTTGAAGCCAATATCAATATTTATCTGCAACTAGGGAAGTGTTTTGCTGCCAGGAATTTCAATGTTCTGTTTTCCTCTAACTATAAATGGGGCAATTACTAATGAGAATATTTCCAAAATGAATGAGTGGAACATTAATTTCCCCTTAGCCCCAGTCTCTAGTTATCCCACAAGTAACCCTTTACATGCTTTTAAGTCTTATCTGATGGTTAAGTCACAGGCTCCATTACAAAATAAGCTTTTATTAAGATATTCTGGGTATCGCTATCCCTCAGACTTCAGTTGTTTTGTCTGCATTAACTCTTGTTGATGGGTGTATTTCTTCTGTGTCATAAAAGCCTAAAAGGTACCTGAAGAAATCATGTAGTCAGCCCCATGCGCAAGGCTGGATCTGCTGTACATGAACTGCTGTCTACAGATAGCACTGAACTGCCTGCTCCCAGAAACCTGCAACCTTGGCAAATCCACAGGTTATTCAAGGGCTTCAGTATTCCTGTGCGTTCCCTACTGTTTCATCAAAGCGTCCTCAGCTACTCTTTAAACTTGTGACTTGTCTTTACCATTATGGCAAATGTTTTATTCCCTTCCTTTTTTCAATTACCTTCCACATACTTGAGCACTGTTATCATGTCTTTCCTTTGCCTTCTCTTCTCCAGGCTTAAATAGATCAAGCCTTTTCAATCTTTCATCACAGGTCACATTCTCTAGAGCTCTGATCATTCCTCTTGCTTTTCTTTGGACTTCTTCCAAGTGATCTTCCAGCCTTTCTTGATGAGCATCAAACTGAATAGCCTGCCAGCTGGAGTCTGATGGTGTGAGCACACTGACAGGTGATCTATCAGCTTACAGAAAACAATAAGGGGATATAAAATAGAGGCTGATGATTATATGTCATCTGCTCCCAGTACATCCACTATCTGTTATTCTGCTAAGTTGCAACGTATACTAGTGTGCCAGGTACCACCACCAGACCAAAGCAGCCTGATGTTCCTTTCCACCTACACTTTGGCCAGCTGTGCTGTGATAAATTTGTAATAGTGGGAGGTGAGATGGGTTCCAAACCTGCTCCTTTGAAACCATCCGTCATTATTAACCTACTAAGCCAAATAACAATGTTCTTTGATGATAGCTCATGCCCCTGGAGAGGAAAAAGGTTGGAAGGAAAGCTGGAGAGAATGAGACGTTTTATTAATTACCCCATAGCAACTTAGTGGGAGGCTGGATATTTTCCTAAACTCCCAAGCTGTTTTGTGCACACATCCTCCCCCACATTTTTTTCTGCTTGGTACATGATTTCCATCTCTCCATTAAACTCTTGGTGTTGCCAGTTGCCAAGCTGAGATCTTGCAGATTCTCCCTTGATGTTGAAAACAGGGTCATTTCTATGAATCACTCAGGCTGAGTTATCACATGCCAAGACTCTGCTGATGGATAGACTTTAATGGAAGCTGTGACTTCACATATTTATACGTATAGATCAGACTCCAGCTGTGGAAGGATTCCCTCTTCTCTATCAGTTCAGCTTGGGATGTGATCTCACCACGTTTTGCTTTCTCATGGAAGACCTCCAAGTAAAGCCTGGATTACTGTGGGAAGCTGTGCTGTAGACTTAGTAGTTGCCCTCTTCCATTTCAGCTTCCAAGCCAGTCTCTTACTGTAAAGTTTGCACGGTGTCCATAAAACCCACCATGCTCATGGTAGAGGATTGAAGCCAAGTCCCTCAATACCAGTATCCCAGATCCCTGTAACTTTAGCCTGTGAAGTAGCAATTTAATCCAGCAGTTACATTTTTCTTTCCAAAACTCAGACCTAATATTGCTAAATTAGTTCCTGATTTCTTTTCAGAGTTACAGCATCCGAAGAAATTACAGGACCAAAGTAGGTAATGCCATGTTTTCTAATATGCTTCATTAAAGCATGCACACAAATACCTCCTTGCATAACCAGGCCTAAAGTCTGGAGATGTTCCAGTCAAGAATGAGTCTGAAGTTCTCTGCTCTGTCTTTGTCTCTGAGCTGCTGGTGGATGTGAAGCTGTTCCACTTCTCTTTGGCCTGTTGATCAGTCCTTTAAAACAGAGACAAAAAGATGTTGTGGTTTAGCATTTTGTTTCTTTAGGATTTCTTTTCTTACTGTGATGTAAAGGGTAAGGCACTATATTATTGTCTTTGGATAGGAATTTGCACAGTTTAAAGACCTGCTCTTAAACCACTATAGATTAAGCCTGGATTATCCAATGTTAACTTTATGGAAACTCAAACACTAACATTGGATGTTTGTAAGATTTTTATCAATGTACGTTTTTGGATTAACAGTTAATTTAAAAAAATCCCTCTGATGCTCTTATTTATTTCAAGTAGATTGTGGGCAGGAGGTGAGATTCAAATACAACCTCTCAACAACTCCACGCTGAATTCCCAGTTACAGATCGACAGCAGGAGTCCATCAGTTACATTTACTTCATTTATGACTTCATTTAAAAGATTCAAAATTGCTAATGGTGGAAATTGCAGAGTGGAAGGGAAAATCCTTCACTGTCTACATGCACCAATTCAGATGGTGTCTTTCCAGTCCTAACAGAGGCTGAAGGAAATGCTGAGCTGTGTGTTTTCTGCACTCACTGCCCGCTCTGAGCCCATTTCCCTGCCTGGAATGATACATGCTGCTGATCAGCACTTCACCCATAGCTTCCAGCAATTCCAGATAACTCTGACTCATGGAACCAGAATTGTATAGGAGATCCTGACATTCAAACCCAACCCTCAACTTACTCAAAAAGGCAGGAACTCTCAGTTTTGGTTTTTATATCATGCATATCTAGCTTACTCTATGGCTTTTTGGCCATCTTGTCCATTCCAGAGTTTTCTCTTCTCACTAAACATCTTTACTCCATCTACTCTGGGGACAATGCATTAGACAAACATCATGAAAACATTCCTGTTCTTCAGTAGTTCCTAAACAGGCTGGAAGTTAATGCTTTCTCCACACAGAAAACAGTTTATGTGTATCTAGAACAGCCTTGGATTCCTTTGGCTGTAAGATACAATATCTTTCCCTGGTCTCAATGCTACGCATGTTGTATGGCTCTAAACTTCCAATGGCATCTGTTACATGTTCTTGGAATCCATAGGCATTTGTTGGCATTCCTGGGGATCATCTCCAAGGCAGATACATGCTGGGGAAGGACCAAGGCCTGGTTTAGACAATGATGACTTCTTTACTTGATATGAATTTGGTCTCAAGCCCAGAAACCTTTCTGTACTCACTAGAGATGATAAAATCACAAAGCTGAAGAAATATTTGAAAGCACACAGAGGAAGTTTTCCCATCCTATTGAAGTCGGTTGCAGAAGTTCCTTTGCCATCAACAGGAGCATGAACAAGCCCTGTCAGAGGTGAAGGAGAGCTTCCACCTTCTCAGGAGGGCTCACTGAAAGAGCATCCATAAAGAAAACAAGTAACAAGTATGTGATTCACCCTCTGAGCTCCCCAGAGTCATCCAAGCCTGAACCACTGCATGTGCAAAGGCAGATAAATTGGAAAGCATTTATTAATAATTTAAGAATAAGAGGACCCTTTGCTCTGTGCTCATCCCCAGCAGGTCTCTCATACCACTGATTCAGTCAAGCCAATCCCAACATGTGACATTACACAGAGGTGCTTGCTTGCTTCCATTGTGGGAAATAACGTAGACAAACACATAGCCAGAGGGAATGAAAATACAAAGAGCATAGATTTGCACTGTCGCTTTGAGTCTGAGCCTGTCATTGAATCCTCACATGCCTCCATGTTGTTTACCAGCACTTTGGCTAAGCTTGGAGCTTGCTTGAGGATCAAGCTTGAGCATGTTCCATGCTTTAGCATATCCCATGTACCCATTCATGTAAGTGGGTGAGTGCAGTCAAGTATGTTCCAGTCTACCAGTAGCTGTCTCCCTGCATGGTCATTTCTTATTTTAGATTCCCCTCTCCCCACCAGGAACCCAGGCCATTGGGAAACTGGGAAGTGGGAATCTGCTGCGAAAAGCAGCAGAGCATCCTCTGTACTTTTCATATGGGAAACCGCACTCAGCTGGATGACTAACATCTTTTGAAGCTGGGATATGCTGGGGCTGAGCATTGTGGACCAACCTGAAGTTGTATTTGCAAAGATATTTTTGTTTTAATCTAAACTGTAATTTGGATGCATCTAAAATCTCATGGTGACATGGAGATTTTCTGAGATTGTAGATAAATAGGATCTAAGTACCACAATAGGGGAGCTGGAGATTTTCATCAGCATTAGGTAGAATCAGCTTGCAGGTTTCTGCACCCTAATAGCTCTTCAGGGACTCAGATGACACCTCTCTCTTGGCCTTTAACATAAATCCCAATGTCATTCTCCCCAGTGGTTATTAGTGGTGGCAATCCACAAGGCTCTGACTTCAGTTCTAACAGTCTCTCAATAGTTTATTTTCAAAGCTTTTTGGTTTGAAATGCCAAAATGCATCAGAGAAGAGATCCTCTACACAGCATTAAAGATGTTAAAAGAGAGTAGATTAGGGCCATGTCTTTTTCCAGTGAATCTCTCAAGACTTCTGGACTACATCACCACGTAAATGCCTTTACTTTGACAGAGTTATAAGATGATTTTGGAGACCTTGACCACTTGCTCAAAGGATACCTGGCTTTTTTTATATGATACATAGCCCTATTTGGTGCTGTAGAGAAAGCACTTATGATTCTTTGTTGTCTTGTACCAGTACAAATAACAGGATTGTAGACTCCGGCTTCATTTTCTGCTGTGCATCTTCCAGCAGGAGTGACATGTTTGAAACTTGAGGATGACATTTTATTCCATTACAGAGTCACACAGCTATATGAAAAGCAGTGTTGTTTGCTCCAGTTATAGAATTGGTCCATGGCAGATAAGTGTGCACTCACCCAGGTATCTTTACAGCCCCAGGAAATGCCAGAAGATGACTTTCAGCTCACGCTCTGATTGATTGGTATAAATGATCATGCACCAGCCTCAGACATGGGAAATGTATTAGAGCCATGCATGAACTTCCTCGTAGGAGGGAAGTTTGCATCTCCTTAACGAGCTGTAATGACCTTGAGCATATTATCATTGTAAACAGTTGAAATAAATACTCTAGTCCATCTTGCACTGCTGTGTCACTTGGCTTTGAGCTCAGTTCTCTCTTCTCCTCCAAAGAGGGTAGCCTCTTTGCAAAAGAATAGACACACCAGTATCAGTGCTATAGCAGGTCAGAGCAGGAATGAGTGTAGTATCCCTTGGTACACTCCACTGTTGGCAGGGAAAAGTTAAACCTAAATATAAACCAGAGTGCTGTGCTTTGTGCTTTCTGTCCTTCCCTTTTTCCAATGGTCAAGGGTAGGTGGAGGTACTTACTTTTTTCTTACTGTTGCTGTTGCATTTAAAACTCCAGAGAGGAAGGGATTTACAGCACAAGCAAAGCTCTGCTTAGAAGCTGGCTTAAAGCATCCTAAGAATTGCTTCCAAGCTTCTAAAATATATATTGTTATCTCTCCCCACTCCAAGAAATTGCTGGAGAAAAAGACAAAACATTCCCTATCACACACCAATCACTCTCAAACACTGTTTCCTTAACTGTGTTTTCTATTATTGGCACCTCTCCCATTTCCATCTCCTGCCTGGCTCTGCGGTGCCTGGGGACTGTGTTATCATGATCAAGTGAGGAGGAAATTACAAAACTGGCATCCTGTAATATTTCATGCAGGAATCAAATGCTGCTTTACCATGAAGTCATTGGTTTCACTCTGTACTTCCAATGCACTTCAGTAATTTCAGTTACTGGATACAATTTTTAGACTGGAAAAGAGATGTACATGAGCTGAAGTGGATGTGATCCCATTTGGAAGAGAACTCCATGTTTCTGTGTGGCAGCTGTCAGGAATTCACATGCCTCCAGAGACTTAGGGCCTTTCTTTCACTCCAAGCAGTGGCAGGTGTTGTCAGGATTTGACTTCTCAGTTCCCATCATGCTGTGTATGTCGGCCCAGCAATGTGCAGTAAGAGAGGCTGACAGTAATCCCTGGTTGCGGTAAGGTGTCCTTGGTATTTTAACTAAATCCTCTTGCTCGTTGAACAGGGAAGTTTCTGCTTGGCACTTGGCTAGAGGATGGCAACCAGATGTCTGCACCCTGGATCTCCATAAGGAATGAGGCAGTGAGGGCACCAGTTAATTCCTGTTGGGATGTGCAGCCAGACTGATGTGAATAGCAGATCCAGAGTGAGTGCAGTGAGCACAGAGCAGTGACCTCCCCTTGCACAAACACCGTGATTCATCTGAGTAGGCACCATAAGCATTCCTCTAGGTTGTCCAGATACTCACAGGCTGGTCTGAACTACTGCCCTGTTTGAGCTGGGAGGTCTGCAGGAATCCTGGAAAGTCAGCCAGTGCCATTATGCTTGGATAATTGCTGAGGCAGAGAAAGCATCTGCATCCAGGCTTTCCCAGACACAGGGTAACCTCTCAGCTGCTACATTTAAGCCACACATTCATAGTTCCCTCCCTATCCAAGTTTCTCATTCTCTATAAATAGGCAGTGCTGGCTTTCCTCAGACTGCTCTCTCAGGGAGGACAATTCATTCTGAAGGCAGTCACGTTTGCAGATATCCCTGATGAGGCTGTCAGGAATTGATACTGGTACTTGGATCGGCTGCATGTCTATTAAGAACAAGCTCCAAACTCACTTCCTCCAGGCAGAGAGCCAGACCTACTGACAGACGGAAGTGCAGGCGCTCTTAAGCAAGACCAACCCCGCTCCTTCAGATCCATTCTATACTCACGGTTGTTTGCAGGGAAAAGGCACATTCAGCACCCTGTGGCAGTTGTTTGATGACTCCCAGCCCTGCTGCCAAGCTTTACCTACAACCTAAAGGCAAAAGGACAGCTGATGCATTTAGTTCTCTGCTGATTAACATAGAAGAGCAGGTTTTCAACAGAGGTTCAAGCCCAGGCCAAGCAGCCAGATCCCAGCAGCTCCCATTTGTACCATCTCATGGGCACTGTCTGGGTTTATCTGACATCTGACTTTGAAGCTCCTGAGAAGCCAAAGTGACAAATAAGCCCTTTTAAAATCTTCACTCCCTCTGTAACTAAACCTTGCTATTTGCAGCATTTCTGATGAGCTCAGAGAGGCAAGTTTGTTTGGGGCTGAACTCTCTGTGGGGCCGGGAGAGGATTTGAAGGACTATTACCTTCTGCTGTTGGTTTTGCTTCTTTCTCATGGGATGATGAGCCCCTCATCCCCAGCCCCTCATTCCAAGCCACACTGGGAGCTGGCTCTGCCTTTCTTCAAACGCAAGCCTGTAGTTGAAATAATGTTCTGTAAAAACACAAGCCCATTCCAATGGCCTGCTTGAAACTGCTCCTCTTTGTATGGCTGAAGAGACTGAACCCAAGATTTTTGTCAATAGAATTCAGAGTAGATGCCTAAAATCATCCTGGTTTATCTGGGATCCATGCCCTGTCACTGATTACTTTTACATTTTACTGTAGTTCAGAGGACATTTACATGAAGAGGGGAAGAAGTCAACATGGAATAACTCCAGAAATTGCTTTTATACCTCAAGGAAAGTATTAATTTTAAAGTCTTTCTAAACCTCTACATTTGAGGTCCTTCCTCAATATACTGGTGTTAAGGCAAACATTTGGATGTTGAAACTGGAAGGGTCTGGCCTAGGTTCAAAACTGCAGGGAAATGGCAGAGCAAAGCTGAGGACTGTGTGAATTCACAGAGAGAACCTGCAGTGACATCCTTTATACTCCAGAGCTGACACCGGTCCTCAAAACCAGGAGAGATTACTCCACAAAGGAGTCTTGAATAGGAGAAGCTGGTGCCTATGACTGCTTTGGTTTGACACAATTAATAGAAGTCAGTTTAATGCTGCCATGAGTGACAGTGCTCTCAGGCTGGGATTGCTGGAAGCAGCTCTTATGTAAGTTGTCCCACTCTGCAAAGGCATCCCATACTGGTTTCCAGGGGTTGATTTTTGTCAATGTGAAGGGTGATTCCCTACCTGATAGCAGCTATTCCTTTTGGGCTGCCCTGTTTATCTTTTCAGATAGTGCATTTAAATACATTTTCCAGCTGGGAGAGATTTCAAAGGGTGAGAGGAAGACTTTCGGGGAAAGGATGAAGATCTAAGGAAAATCAGTTCTGTGGCTGTAGGAGAGGCTCCGAAAGGGAAGAACAGACTGGGCTGGAGGTTTTATTAACCATGTATTATGTTCAGTTATGCATCCCCAAGTGCACATAAAGGCTGTGATAATCCTTTTGAGTGTCTCCAGCTCCACTTCTGTGTTTGGTGATGTCACCAGCAGCGGGTTAGAGGCAGAAGGAAGAGAGAAAGAGAATTGTATTCCCCATTTTGGATGATGTAGGAAGCAGGGATGTGTAAAAGCGATTCCTGGCACGGTGCTCTTCTTGAAGACATGTTTGAAGCAACCTGAGCTGCACCCCATGTGTTTCTTATCAGTGGCCTAAAGTAGTGGTTGAATCCACAAAACCCTGGCACGCCAGAACACCTCCTCACTGTGGGAGCAAAGGGGAAGTTCACTCTGCTGCAGTGCCAGCACAGGAGAGGTGCTCTCATGCTTGTCTGGTAGTTAACTGTCTACCTCGAGCCTTGTTTTCACTAGGAAAGAGCAACAGAGCAAGTGCCAAGTCTTCATGGTAAGCTGATCCTAAATTAACTGTTGACACCTGACCCAAGTAATAATTATCACCCATGGTACTCTCACATGTGGAGCTGGAGGCTTTTTTGCTTACCTGGAGGTTTTTTTTGGCTTTACATATTCAGAATTTAAGCCTGTGTGGAAGAAATGAGTTCTTTCAATTTCCATTTGGTGTTGCACTGTCAGGAAAGCTTGAAAAACCACTCTGAAGCTTTCCTTCTGAGCAGCACATGCTGTCATTGCAGGGCAGGAATTCACCCATGAGCATGGCTCTGCAGGGATGTCAGCCTGCCATAAAGCTCTGCTGCCATCCCGGGTCCCTCTTGCCTGCCAGTGACATTCAGAGCCTTGGAACAGAACTGGCACATCACAGGCTCTGTGACGAACAAGCACATTGGATGGACAGTGCCTGAGCCACTGAGGTTACAGCCTCAATAAGCAAAAAGCAGGAGGGGAAGCTGCACTCATTGAAGGAACAGGCACGTCACTGGTGTAGCTGCTCCCTGTATGATTTGGACTAGAGTAGGTCTGTAAAACAAAGTGGCATCCTTCACTTCAGCACCCAGCTGTATATGCACAATACGTAGGTGCTTGCTTTAGTTCTCAGAAACAGGTAATTTCTGCTGTCACCCTGCAAGGACACGTCTGTGTGGCTAAACACTGCTTCCAATAAACGGGATGGGATGGGGGGATTTAAAAGTGTGTATGTCAGCATGCAGAGGGAGAACAGGATTTTCTCAAAACTATTTTGGTTTTGTTTTGCTGGGGATGGATTTGACCTATCTCTTACTGCAGGATGCTGTGGCAAAATCAGTGTTATTCCAAAAGCATGGGAAAATGCTGCAGCCTGTCTCATTGCTGTCTCCCAGTGCCTTGCCCTACAGGGTGGCAAATGAAATGCCCTGTTACCTGTGCCTGCTTGCAGCAAACACGGCTTCCCTGCCATCCACACTGCTCCTCAGTCACAGGCGATTCTACTTCTGTCTTACACATAGACTTGAACACAGGCTTTCACCCCATGCACAAACAGGGCTCTGTAGTCCCAGCTTTCCTCAGATTCTTTGCTTTGAGGAAATGAATGGTAATCGTGGGGTAAAGGTTGGACTTGATGATCTTCAAGGTCTGCTCCAACCTAGCTGATTCTATGAGAGGAAGCACAAGAGCAATGCGTATTGAAAGCTTGCCACCTTCCGGACATTGAAGAGTACTGTGTCTTCTACAGGAAAAGTAACTACAGAAAAGGAACTCCAGACACCAAGTATAGGTATGCAGGTGTCAGTGTATGTGTATGAACTTTAGTGGTGAAAAGATGGCTAGAGAAGGAATGTGAGTTGCATAGGACAGCACTCTAACCCATCCTCCCTTTGTGTACGTTGCTGAGCTTGTGTAAATAAGGGCTGTATAGCATGTGCCATTATGCATCCATCCACCATATATCTCCTCTTTTCCCAGTCCCACCTGCACATCTGCCCAGTGCTGATGATGTGCTGGCCCTGTCCTCTCTCACTGCACACCCTGCAAGCAGCAGGGCCCCTCTGTGCCACACTCCCCCTGACATGTGCTTTGCCCAAGAGCATTGAACTGTGCTAATGCCTGTAAGACACCAAACCCAGAGGTCCTGGGCTGTAACACGAAGCACAGACACAAACCTGTTTTCATTCATAAGCCACCATGGTTTGGATTCAGGACTTAGGAGACAGGAGGCCATGGAAGTCACCCATTGCATCTACCTGTTGTCCAAATGCCACAGAATTCTCTGCCATGGGTTTCATACCTGGGTAAAAATGCTCTGGTGATCCTGCTGAGAGCTGTGGTCTCATTTTTAATAAATAGGTGCAGTAAAACAAAATCCCATGGTAATAATCATAAACCCTAACCATGGGGCTTCAACATGGGACTTTATGCCATGGGCACTGAGCTAAAGGAGGGTGGCTGCTGCTCAGAGCATCTTTTCTCTGGACTAACCCACAGACGTGAACAAATCCTTCCTCTAGCAGTGAATAACATTGATGGGATCCTGACAGGGTTTTCTACCTGAAAGCAAAGCAAAACAAAATAAAAAGCATTTTCGTTATTTTAATTGGTTTTAGATGAGTCCCTCATTTGTGTTGCAAGTGTGAACAGACATTTGTGCAGTCTCAGTACAGCTCTACTGGTGTGACCGAACAAGGAGAGCTCTCAAAATCCTCAGTACAGCTCTTCCAATCCTACCCTTTCATGGAAATTTCACAGCATTCCCCAGTAACTCAACTCTCAGCATAGGAGCAAGGCCTGCAGGAGAGCAGGGTTGTTTATGTAGCTGTATCAGATCTCAGTGACACTCTGTGTACGTGCTCTGGGTGTTTACAGGTCTGGGAGCAGTGACATAGCTACCCCAGAGACACGATGCTCAGACAGACCCCATGAAACCCAAGGCTCAAATTAAACATCAGTGTATTACTGCAGAGTAAATCATGGCTATTCTTTCTGTGCCAGGAGCCATAAACACAGATTTGATTCCAAAATAAGGTCAGAGTTACATACTCTTGCAAGCTTCAAAAGGCTTTCAGCTTCTATTGAAGAAAACAACTGCAACAGCAAGCAACCAACGCACCAAGGAGGTGGTTTTATTTTTGCCAACAAATACTCCTTTTACTTTCTTGCTGGAGTAAATTGGAGCCAGAAATTGCAAAACTCCCATACATGCGGTATCCAGCATCTCCCCCAAATATTGGTACCTAGGCATTCATTTAAAAAGCAGCTATAAGCATCTTACAGGATGAAACAGCATCTAATGTGTTATGATTTCATTTCTCCAAACATTACAAATCACTTCTTTTCTAGCCCTGTTAAGCCTGACCTACCTGAAAATCAGTTCAGGTGACTCAAAGGAATTGTTTTCCCTCTGTCACCATCCCATCCTGGTGCTGTAGCAGAAATTGCTTTGGATATTTATGTTCAGACCCAGAGGCTTGGAACAACCTGCTCTAGTGGCACAGGGTTGGAACTGAGTGAGCTTTAAGGTCCCTTCCAAACCAAACCAGTCTGGGATTTGACTTCAAAAGCAAAAGGTCAGAACATTACATCCCTTTCTTGCCTGCAGTGCTGCTGCTTTGCTCTTGACTTTGCACATATAAGAGCCACATCTTTGTGTGTGCAATGCAAACAAACGGCAACCACAAATTTGTCTTTGAGAAACGGAAGGCATCTTTTATACAAACAGACATACTTGGGCCCCAGGGATGTGCAACCCTGAGTTTCCTTTGGGATGCAGAGAAAGGCTTCAATCTCTCCTATCTTACTGCAGCCTTGAAGTGCTGCCTGAGCCTTGCTGCGTTCTTTCCTCCTGCTGTTGGTGCGATGGTACATGGCATAGACTGTCATCAACCCTTCCACAGCAGGATCAGACCTTCCCACCCCTTCAGGTCAGCCCAGCAGTAGTAGAGATTTTCCGTTAGCTTCAGAGGTTTTTATAGCAACGATGATGATTGCAATAGGCATGCAAATGAGTCAAGTCATTTAATCTAGATTGGCATCATCTTAATTATAGCAGTGTGATCAGCCTTTTTGACCATTCAAATTGCCTACCAAAACCACAGCAGGGTACATCAGGCAGAGCTCAGAGAGCTGTGGGGAGAAGGAATTCGAAGGGCACTTTGAATGTGTGAGGTAGAATCAGCCTCCAGAAACTGAGTCCCTGGGCAAGATGGTGATTTGAGCATCCCCCTCCTCACTGGGGATTCATATGAAGCATATGCTACAAGGCTCTGAGACCAGCAGGAGTAAAGGTGTGTGTGATGTGGTTACAGCTCCTCTGAAGCTCACAGGGTACCCTAAACTAGGGAAAAGTATGCAACTGCTGTTGTGTACACTGCGTAACAGCAGGTCTAGGCTGCTTTTCCTTTTTGAAGTACTCAGGAATTGTGTATCTGTCCCTCAGTGCTGTTCTTAGTCTGGCTGTCATCAAATAACTGTTTTCTGGCTAATAACACATGGATAGCTTCTGTTATCAGTCATCTTCAGCAGGGTGTGGGAGGTGAGATGCCACCCTAGGCAAAAGACTGATGGCTTTTGGGTTTTATACCACAAAACAAACTTCAGTCCCAGGATATAATACATGCAAATACAGTAGCATAACCACCTGCAGCAACATCAGCCCTTCCACTCATTTCACTGTCTGCAGTGACCTCGCATCAAGGTGTCCCTTTGCCTCGTCAGGCCATCACAAACACACACCTGAAGCTAACTTCACACCAGCGCCACTCCTGAGACACCAGATCTGGTGGCACTGCTGCTGAAGCTCCACCACAGAGATGACACCAAGGCAAAAGAACAACCTTGTCCTGCAGTATTGCACCACTGCCAGCCATTATCAGTGTCCCAGGAAAGACACACGTGAACCAATATTAGGCCATGGTAGAGCAGCCTCACAATTTGCAGGTCTTCTGTCCTTAGATAATCCCCTGAATGCACCCCACCTGAGCCCCAGTAAGAGATGTGATAGCCTGACTGGGCCCTTTGGATCAGGTGATGCTTGGCATGCTCAAGGCCTTGCATTGCAGACATTAAACACAACATAATGGAAGGTTTCTTGGAATGTTTCACTACCTGCAGAGGAGACTTTAGTCTACATCCTTTTATGTCTCTCTTCAGAAGACACCTAAAATTACTAACATCAACCCTGTTAAAAATACTTTGATTTCTACTAATATTAGCTACTGCCTCTGGTGACTTGCAGCTAATTCTCTGTACCTGGAACAAATCCCTTCCTTGTCCTCAGGGCAAGACAGTAATCTCAAAAGCTTTTTGAATGAGCCCGTGATGTGCAGATCTCAGGCAGAGGCACATGGCAGAGCCCTTGCAGATGTAAAAACTGCAGGGGCTGTTGTCTGAAATAACACACAAGTGCTTTTGTAGCAGAAGTAGCATACTTTTGCTGTCATAATTCTTGCCCATTTGTCTTTGCCTTTCCCAGCACCATCTGGGTACATGCAGGTGGCTTCAAAATCTTCAATTGCATTCATTTTAGCCATGGCACCCACCTTTCCTTTACATTTCCACTTATAGACCAGGCTCCTTCTTTTACTTTTTGCCTCTCCTTTTAGCCAGGAGAACCAGCCCCATACCTCCCTGGAGTTTAGGGTCCTTGTGGGGTACCAAAGACAAGACTCAGGGATTCTGTGTTGTCCTGCATTTTAGAAGCTGCTCAACTGCCTCCCATGGCATTTAGCTAAGACAGAGCTTTTCCACTTGCTCCTTCTCCTCAACGTGGGAACACAGAATCCAGAAATAGGAATGAGAAAAGTCGACCACCCCTCCTTAGCCCTTGCAGAAAATGGCTTCTCTGTTCTCGTCTTTTACCATCAGAGCTTGTCCAAAGCCTCACCAACCCTTCACCCCCCCAGCTCCATAGGAGAGCAAGGCCCTCAGAGAGCCAGGGGGGCTGCAGCCTGCACTCCACTGCCCTGGCTGGGGAAGGAGGTAGAGGAGCTGCAATCAGAGCATATCAAAAGCACCCTTTGGTGAGCCCGCAGTTAACTCCATCCCAGCCGCAGGCAATACGAGACCAGCCCACGTGTGTCCCATGACTGTTTAAGGGCAGGCGTGCGCCTTGCATTCTTCCCGTTGGGATTTAAGGGCGGTCGTGGGGGCAGCGCTCTTTTTATCTGAGGGATCGAAGGGTCCCGAGAGAAGAGCCCTTGTTGCTGCCTGGTGTTCCCGTGGGGAAGGGATGGAGCTTCCCCAAGAGGCTGGAGGGAAGCAGCGCCGTGCTCTCATGGAGAGGCACCCACGGCGGCTGCCCGGGAGCTACGGCGGGCCCTGGTCGAGGTGAGGCGAGGGGGGAGCCGGGTTTGGGGCCCACTAGATGGCGGCAGCTCCTTATGGTTGTGCCTTTAGAGCAGGAAAAGCGGAGGATCAGGCGGGAAGAACGCGGCTGTGAGGGCTGGAGCTGGCAGCGGAGCCGAGCGCCCCAGGCCCTGGGGTCCTGCATCCTCATGGCTGAGACCTGGGGGTGTCGGTGCTGTTAAACACTAGCTTTGGGAGCTGCGTTAAGTGCAGGGGGAGGCTGGAGCGCTCCAGTGTGTAATCCCTGCAATAAGGGCTGCAAACGTGCCTGTAACCCAGTGCTGAGCGTGCTGCCAGGCCATGCTCTGGTGTGCTCGTGTCCGTGGGGCCGTCGGAGCCTATGCATCCCCGAGATGTTTGCGGTGCTCTGAGCAGGGCTGAACGGCCTCACACAGCGTCAAACGTGTGTGTGAGCATCACATCTGCCTGCGGCGTCCGGGGGTCTGTGCAGCGCTGCGGCCTCCCCCCGGGTACGTAGCGGCTTTTGCTGCGTTCAGGATCAGACTTTTAGATGTCAGCAATAGCCACAGGTAGAATGGGCAGTAGATTTGAGGATAGAGTCGTGCTTT
>JANHGB010067223.1:0-10853 GCA_026283785.1 Coracopsis vasa
CTGCCAGGAATGGGGCAGCCACAGCTTCTCTGGGCACCCTGTGCCAGCGCCTCAGCACCCTCACAGGGAAGAACTTCTTCACAATGTCCAATCTAAATTTACCCTCTTTCTTTTTTTTTTAAAGCCATTCCCCCTTGTCCTGTCCCTACATGCCCCTATAAGAAGTCCCTCACCACATTTCTTGTAGGCCCCCTTTAGGTATTGGAAGCTGCTTGAAGGTCTCCCCTAAGCCTTCTCCAGGGTGAACAAACCCAGCTCACTCAGCTGTCTCCATAGGAGAGGTGCGTCAGCCCTCGGAGCATGCTCGTGGCCTCCTCTGGGCTTGATCCAACAGTTCCATGTCCTTCTTATGTTGATACCAGAACTGCACATAGTGCTCCAAGTGGGATCTCTCGAGAGCAGAGTAGAGGGGCAGGATCACTCCTTCAACCTGCTGGTCACGCTCCGTGTCCTGGGATACATCAAAAGGTTGGGTTTTGGGCTCAAGTGAACACCGAAGTCGGCTCATGTTCAGTTTCTCATCAACCAACACTCCCAAGTCCTTCTCTGCAGGGCTGCTCTTGGAGTCAGTAAGTTGTAGTGGTCATACTGGGGGTAGGCAGAGGATGTCTTAAGATGAGGAGAGAAGGGAAAGAAGCAGGGAGAAGGGAAAGAAGCAGTTTGGCTGCTTGCCTCCTCACTTTCTTCCTTTCTCCTTCCCTCCCTGATTTCTCTTCTTGTGTTGAACCCTTTGCTCCAAGTGCTTGTGTAAGGTGCAGTAAAAGTTGTATGTAAGCAGTAAAATAGTGCTTGAGGGAATATTGCAGTAAATCTTTGTGGCTTTGATTTGGAACTTGTGGACAAACACGAACTTACGGTTTCATTATAGTGTCCCTTTCTCAGCATTAAAACTCTTCTGTTATTCTGGAGTATTAACAGCTGAAGGAACAGATCCTGGGTGGGTCATCATACATTGCTGTTGGAAAATGATAAATAGGAACATTTCCTGTGTCTGAAGGACTTCAGGTAGTCTTAGATTTGCTTCATATTCTGTGTGTGGAGTTAGGGGGGGATTTCATGCTTCAAAGAATGGAATCTTTATTGCTCTTAAGAAAAACAGTTAAAGGCATTAGAAGCCAGCACTCAATATTCCTGTTTGTGATGACATTAGGATAACTCCTATTTTCAGTGCTTTTAAGCTTTACAGAAGTGAGAGGGCAGTGACTTGAACAAAGGCAGGAGATGCAGCCTGCTTATGTTTAAAAGAAAAGGTGGTAAAATAGCTGAAGATGCTTCCTAATAAATACACAGCTTCAGTTTTAATAGGCCTCTTATAGAAGTTGTGTCTTTCAGGCATGTAGTTGTACAAAGTGATCTGTAATGGCTATGCCTTTAAGACCACATTTGGAACTGAAAATTTCAACTCCTTTGACAGAAATGGAATCACTTTGTAAGATGCTCTGTATCTGTAGTTAACAGTTTGATAAAGCAGAAAGAGATTTTGTTGTCATGTATTGGCTATTTTGTGATGATTTATGTGTTAAAAGGAGGCTGTGGAGAGTTTGTTCTCTTTGGGCAGGTGACATTGAAGTAACCTTCATTATTCCTTAAGAAGTAAGTGTTAAAGGAAAGCAGTATAAGAAATGGTTCATTGCAGCTTAATGCTCAGCAGCCTAATTAGTCAAATACCATGTGCCTACCTGTGCATGAAATAGCCTATTTCTTTCCAGTGTCAAATAGGAATTTTCAGGTTTGGAGCAGCCTGAAGAGGCCTTTGTTGCAAATGACCACTGGCTTTTTAACTGTTTATTCCCAGAACTAATGAAGGTCAGTGTGGTATCCATAGTGACTGCATGCAGTTCCCTCCTTAATCTCTGTATGCTGCTGTAATAACAAGTCACTTACTGCCAACGAGCTCTCATGTTTTGGGAGGAAACCTTTATCTCAAAAGGGGATGTAAATTGGTTTCTGTAACAGAAATCCTGAATAATGTCATTTTTCTCCACTTTTAAACTCCTTGTCATAGATTCTTCTTTTATGAATTGCCTAAACAGACCTACATACACACACCTTTCCCTGGAACAAGCAACCTTAAATTGCATGTAACCTGCCAGCAGAAAACTCTTTACAATAAAGAATTATTTCCTTTCTGAAGGGATAAAGCCTGCTAAATGGGAGGACATAACTGCTCTCAGCTCTGTTAGCAAAAGGAAGGCGTTGCACTATAAACTACAAAATGAAGGCGTATAAGTAGTATGTGAACGTGATCAAATTAGAAATCAAATGAAAGATGAGGAGACTTTTAGAACAGCAGGAGCAGTGCAGGAGGCCTTTGAATTTTGGCTTTTGGATTACTTCTGTGCACAGCAGTGTGGAATTTGTGGAATAACTTAGTGAAATGCACTTCATGAGTTACTTCGGTTTAAATTATTTCCCCTTTTAAGTGTTATACATTGTAAATATCAACTATTAATAATATCAAGGTTCTTTTAACTTGGAGGAAATAGCTTGTTGCAGAACAGGATGCAGTCTTGTGGGTGTTCTGACAGGATCTTGTTGAGGATGGGGGAGTAAAATGGTTCCATCCTGATGTTATGGTTTTCCTTCCCACCCTGTCACTCTCCTTTAGTATATACTTATATACTAATGTATATACCCAAAGAGAAGTGGCTTTATTCCTTGGTTGTAAGAGAGCTTTAAACTGATGTAGGTAGGATTCTGACATTGAAAGTAAATACCTTCAGAAATCTGTCAGATTTCTGTTCCTGATACACACACACATATATATGATATATATATATAAAAATAAATACCTTTATTATGCACATGGCTTGTTTTGCTTCTGTCTTTAACTTTGCATATAGCTTTATTAAATAATGATTCTGAAAGGATGACTATTTGCAGAATTCAGGGGTGTTCAAAGTGGAAGTCCCCTTATTTCTGAGAGCTCCAGGAATGAGGGTATTATAGGGGAGTTGAAGTCAATGGATCAGTAAAAAACCCCACTACTTTTTTTGGTTTTTAATGCATAATGGAAATTTATGAATAAATATATAATAAAAATATATTAATACAGTCAAACCTAAAAATGTCTTTAAATATATGTTAAAATTTGGGAATTTGTATTCCAAATGTTGCATTTAGAAACTTTGTTAATTTGATGAGACTCTAGAACTGCGTTACTGACTGTGAACATAAGGTTTTCTTCAGCGTTAGCTGGACAGTGATTGTTGGAATGTTCTGGAAGCATGGCTTAAATCTTCTCTTCCTTTCTCTCCCCTCCTCTAAAGGTGACGGCTGCTCTACACTGTTGGATGACTGCTGTGGTGTGTAGTAGCCTGGTGCTGTAAACATCCCCGACTGGAAGCTGTACCAGCTCTAGCTTTCAGTCAGATGTTTGCTGCACCTGGCTATTCCTGGGCAACATCAGGAGGAAAAGCTGTCAGGAATACCTATGTGCACATATATATATATATTATATATCCAACACTGTTTCTATGGACACAGCTGAATTGCCTTCACGTGAATCATGATTCTATGAATTAACCTGATTGCTATTAATAGTGTAGGTATGATTTGTTGAAACTTGAAGATACAAAGCTGCTGCCTGTGTGTCACTTGGAACAGTTCTTCACTGCACTATGATGTGAGCTTCACTGGGACATAATGGGAAGTGGTGGTTCATTTCTTGTACAGTTATCCATAAGCTTGCTTTATGAATTGTCTGTCTTAGCTTCTGTTACTTATGGCTCTTAGGAAAAACTCTTAGGAATGCTGTCAGATACTTGTAAGGCATCTCAGGTAAAATGCCTGCTTTTTTTGTTGTTAGGGTTTTTCTTGGAATTCCACATTCTGAGTCTCCTTATGAGTGGGTGATGCTCACTGTTTGTGAGCTGGATGTAACCCACGGCCAAAATGAAGGTTAAAACGTGACAACACAGGATGTATTTTTGCACTGACAGTACATAGGGTAAACTCTGTTTTGCCATATGGTCATCTTGGCCTGTGCTACCCCCTCCATGTCACTGTGAAGGTTTACTTGTCATGTAAATAACAGCTCTTGAAAGCACTTCTCCAGAATTAACTCTTCCATGATTCCAAAGCAGGCTACAGCAGTAATGTCAAGGATACAAATACTTAGAAAAGTGAAAGATTTTCTCTTTGATTCATCAGAATTAGAATTCTTTGGAGTTCTTAGCCCTGGGAAAACCAGACTAAGCAACATGGGACAGGTAATGCTCTTCAAGCAGGCAGTGAACAACCAGACCTGAACCCAGGACAGCCGTACAGTGCAACAACCATAAGGGTTTTGCTTCTGTTTCCTGAGTGTCCTGTCTGGTGATGTGTGGTGACAGAAGGTGGTGAACTTACTGATCTAATTCACTGCTAGTACCTATGCAGAGATTTGTCTTTAAAGCAGCTTGCAACTGAATACAATCTCAGTTAAAATCACACTTTAAATATGATCTGTTTGGTTTGATGTCATGTAGATGTATTTATAAAAAGGACTTTGAAGCAGAATCTACAGATCCTGATTTCTTTTACAAAAGAAATAAAAGTGCTGGTAGTTGTTTTCCAAGCTTTCCTTGCTGTAAATATTTAGCATTCCGAGTTCTGTATAGTACTTGGTCTTAGAAGAAAGGAAGCATTCTCTGTTAACAAACTTCTCTGATCAAAGTAAACATATTATCTCATGATGGATCTAGTAGCCATTTTGGTCAGTCCTGTCTTGGCGTTTGCACATGCCAGATAACTCTGTTTTTATAAGCTTGGTTCACGTGCAGTCTGTCAGTCCAGTCCTGTGGAATTTTACTCCTGCATGCGTTTGTCGTACTAGAACCTAATACATGTACTCAACCACATGTCTGCACGTGCAAACAAATGGAAGTGGCTTATATGTACCTGCAGGAAATAAATAGATGTAAAACCCAACACTGCCTTCTTGTTTGAGATTTTTTTGCCAAGTATTTGAAATACAAGGCTCTCTCTTTTTCTGTACATGAAATAGCAGTATTGAATGTGTCTCACACATGGCTGTTTGCAGCTGAAGAAGGTGGGTCTCTTAAAGCGTTGCCCAAGTGCATGTTTATGCCATGATTCCAGGTGAGCTCGCATGTGGGATTGGTGGAGGGAACAATGGGAATTTGGCACACTAGTCCTGTTCTGGTGGGGAGGAGGAGCTGAAGCAGCAGTCACAGAACTGGGCAGTTCTAAGTGTACCAATCAGTTTGGGAATGGAAGAGGCAGATTTGACACATCACTGGTGATCAACAAGTAAGTTCCTTGTCTTGTTAACCTGATGAAGCCTGTGACTGTTCCGTACATCAGAGTCCTGGATCAGTTTCTGATGTTGTCGCAGTGCACTGATTTCAAAGCAGAGGAAAATTCCTGAAGGAAAACAGGGTTGGTGGTGCAGAGGCCCACGAATTGTGGGCACACAGGTAGTTACTAACTGGGTGGCTGTTGCGTCCTGTCTACATAGGTACAATGTACAGTTACCTTGGCAAATGGAAGGAGTGCTAGGGATCCTAGTCCCCCCCAGTACTAGGGAGGGGTACAGAGATCCTCACTTGCTGAGCCAGTGCCATGCCTGTGAAGAGCAGGGTTTGGGGTCTTGGAGTAGTTGCCTGTGGTTTTCCTCCAAGTGTTTTTTTATGTCCCCTTGAAAGCAATGCATCAAAGCCCTCGGTGCCTTCCTTGTGGCCTCGGAAGCCCTGATCCCGCTCTGTAAACCCGCAGCTGCGTTCAGCAGAGATGGTTGAGCTCATGTTTTCTGCATACAAAGAACAACTGTTCAACATTTGGAGGCTTCCCCCCCTCCTCTGTGCATGAAGTAATCTGCATCTGTAGGCCCTGCTCCCCAGCAATGCTGCACAGCACCTGTGCAGACAAGAGCTTTGTGAAGGCTCACGTGAGTTCATTGAAGTGTTTTGTCCTGGATTCCTGAGATCTTGAGAGTTAGCATTCATTTAAATATACCTGAGCAATCTAAGGCAAGATGTTGAAGCTGAACAAACTTGTCTCTTGCTGCTATAATGACTTGTGTTTCTGAGTAGCTAAATCCATGTGCAGGAAAATTAGAATGAAATAATAGGGATACCTTGAAAATGTTCTGGAGGAGGAGCGTGTAAGAAAACACAACCAAATGTAGCAACTAGAATTCAGCATATGAAGGAAACCTGAGATGTTCTCCATCACTGAGATTTATTTCTGCATATGTGGTTTGAGGTGGACATCTGAGGACTCAGCCAGTTTGTACCATCCCATTCATCTCCCAGATGCGTTCTGGTTTGAGTTCCGGTTTTGATTTGGAGATTCCTGGAAGGCCTCGGAGCATCAAGGGCCTTGGCAGGGAAGTGCAACAGAACACTGCTCTCCATGGGCTGCAAGAAGCTTTGCTCCTGTTTTCCTTCTCGTACCACTGCAGCGTTAGGGGCTATTCACAGTGTTACTGTGTTCTGATACTTAAAAGTACATTCCAACTTCCTAGTGCTAGTAAGGCTTAATGAGTGTTCTACGTGCCTTACAAGTTGGTGCAAACTGCAGCACTATGTTGAGGTATGTCTGTGCAGATTCATTTTTGGGTGTCTTGAAAGCCAATGCTGTATTTATATTGTTAATTAATGTCTTAATACTCAAATTATGACTTACATTGGCTGTATGCAGGTATACATGTTTATTGTGCAGCAGTCTTTAACTGATGAAATCTGTCTTTCTAATTGCAAATTGTGATAATTTGTCTTAGCTTGGAAAGTAACTTCTGATACCCTGAAGCCAGAGAAATAGTCTAAAAGCTTATACTGAATATTCAGTTCTCAATTGCAGCAGTGATTTATTGCTTGGTACCTACTTGCTCATTGTTAAAGAAGAAATAGATATATTGTGTAATGCTAAAAATAACCCAACAGCAACAAACCAACAGGTCATTAAAGTTGCTCTTTATATCGAACAAACTGAGAAACATCTGGGAAAACAGGGATAGGAGAACAAGGAAGGAGATGAGCATAGAATCATAGAATGGTTTGGGTTGGAAAGGACCTTAAGATAGTCCAGTTCCAACCCCCTGTCATGGGCATGGACACCTCACACTAAACCACGTCACCCAAGGCTCTGTCCAGCCTGGCCTTGAACACTGCCAGGGATGGAGCATTTAACGCTTCCTTGGGCAGCACGTACCCCCATGGGCTCAGGACCCAACTTCCAGCCCTTGTACCCATCGAACACCACTGTGCGTGGGACAAGAGCTGAGCACATGGGAGCTTTCCCAGGATCTGTCTGTGGGAGGAAGCCTCCATGGGCTTTGGTCAGGGCTTTGTCAGGGTGGGTGGACCTGACACACACTGTGCTGGAGATGATTAAAGAGATTAAGTCCTAATCCCACAGCACCAGTGGCAGCATCAAATAGTTCTAACCGTCTTAGTTGATGTTTCTTAGGGGTTCTGTGTATGTGGTGAGTAAGGGCGTAGTTAAAACCACTTAAAACTTCCACATCATTCTATAGTAGTTGAGTGTGAATAGGAAGGACTCAACTGATGCTGGAGTCTGTTTAGCCAGTTCAGGAACATGGACATTTGTGTTTTCTCCATGAGGGAAGAGCAGCCCCTGAACGTGTCCTTGAAGGAGAGGAAAGCCCAACCCACGGACACTGCATGGGACTGAAGGAAATGGGGTTTATGTCAGTCCGGCTCGCTGGCTGGCTGATAACATCTCTTTCTCAGCAGAGGAATAATTTCCTGTAAACAACATGGCTTTATCTTAAAAATCTGCCATTTTAATAAAGCGAAAAATGATCTTTCCAAACTTTACACAAGCCTTATCGTTGTCTGACAGGAAAATGGGAGGTGGCAGGGATGAAAGATGCTTTGTGAACCGAACTGTGTTACTGAAGGTTATGGAAAACATGCTCAAAACATGTACATTAAGTACAGAGCTTAATGCATTTATTTAACACAGACATTTCCCCAAATATTACTAAATCAGCTGAATTGACTAACCAGTTAAACTGACTTTCCACTAATCTGGTAGGAAATGTGATCTATTAATGACTTTTTAAGGTGTTTCACAATTAAAGTCTAAGGAATTTGTAAGTCAGCAAATGTCTCCTTAACCTGGATTCCAATTTAGTATTAACAGTCAACAGAAATGTTATAGCTTCTGCTTCCCACCTGCAGAGGAGATGGAACATGTACCCAGGAATCCCCCCTCTCTGCTCATTCCTGGTGAGGGCTTCCCTGGAGTGCTGTGCCCAGTTCTGGGCTCCCTGGTACAGGAGAGACGTGGAGCTCCTGGACAAAGCCCAGTGAAGGGGTGCGGGAATGATGAAGGGTCTGGAGCATCTCTCCTATGAGGAAAGGCTGAGGGAGCTGGGACTGTTCAGCCTGGATAAAAGAAGGCCCAGTGGGGGTCTGATCAATGTATATATATATATCTGAGGATGGGGCCAGAATCTTCTCAGTAGTGCCAGGCAATAGGATGAGAGGCAATGGGCATGAAGTAAAACACGGGAAGTTCCACCTGAACATGAGTAAGAACTTTACTGTAAGCATTGCAATAGGTTGCCCAGAGAGGCTGTGGAGTCTCCTTCCCTGGAGATATTCAAGAGCCATCTGGACACAGCCCTGAGCAATATGCTCTGGGTGATCCTGCCTAAGTGGGGTCTGCCAAAACTGATGGACCCCGATGGTTTCCTCCCTCAACCATTCCGTGATTCTGCAATTTCCACTTTTGGTTAACATACCTGCTCCCTGTTTCCAGTAATGTGAGAAAGTCTTGTTTTCTACAAGGGAGTTATGCTTAAGTGGGATTCATACTCATTAATGTATTACGTATGCAATCAAAGCTGTTGAAGCCAGTTTAAGCTCCAGGGAGAGCAGCACTGGACTTCTTGTTTTGTCTCAACTGCTTGGGATGACATTAAAATGCAGAGACATCTTGAGTTTTGCTGCATTTTGCCCTATGAACTTTCTTTTCTGATCTCAATGTCTAAATACACGCAGTGTGAGCTGCTAGAGTGGCAGAGGCAGTATGATATGAATATTTCCCATTATTTCATAGAATCTAAGAATCACAGAATGGTTTGGGTTAGAAAGGACCTTAAGATCATCCAGTCCCAACCCCCTGTCATGGGCAGGGATGCCTTCCACTAGACCATGTCACCTGAGGCTCTGTCCAGCCTGGCCTTGAACACTGCCAGGGATGGAGCATTTCACTTGTACCTTGTGCTTTATATTGAGCTTTGGGTCCAAAACTGGCTCTGGATTTATTTCGTACGTCAGAACACGTTAAAGTGGTTTTAGCTTAAATGGAAACAAGATACTGATGTCCCCACGTGGAGTTGATCAGAAGCAGCTAGGGAGGGTTTTAATTACTGGAATACACACTTCCAAATGCTACTGCTGCCGTTCATGTTCTGGCATTATTTGTTTACTTGAAATGAGCTGAAGTTTTCAAACTCTGCTTCGCATTCTGCTGCCTGGGATTGGATTTCTGGAAGCATGGACTGGTCTTCATCTCTTATGGAGAACAGGAAAACTTCACAGAGCACAAGAATCAACTTCTTGAGATGATGAGTAAAAAGGATATTAAAACTATGAAAGAGAATTGGGTGCCAATATCCCATTTACACATAATTATCTAACTCTCAAGGCTTATAAAGTAATCAGGTGCTTAAGTAGCCTCGAAAATAGTATTTCCCAAAGTCAGCATGCTACATGAAGGTTTTACCTTCTGCCACTTGAAGTGTGTGGTGTTCTTATGATTTCTATCACAGGGATATAACAGAATATTAAGCAAAAGGAAACATTCTGAGTATTGTTTTATCACGCTTGGTTTTAGATACATGACATGTGCACTGTGACCCAGACCTGCTCAATGGACTGGAGAATAAGGGACAGCAGGAAAAGTTGCTCCTAATTTATTCTTAGTGTTACAAGAGCACTTTAACCTTTTGCAAGGATTTTAAGTGCGTTGTAGGAACGGTTTAAATTGCACCCTTGGTAACCTTAATTCCTAAGAACTGTTTTTGCTAGTCAAACTTTGTTGGCTGTTACTATAGAGTTGACAGGGAGAGAACACGTAATGGAATCAAACTTTGTTTCTTCAAGATATGTAAGAATCACTTCTGGCCGTACTAGAAAGTGATTTTTCTGAACCAAAAATGTATTAAATATAAGCAGAGTAAAAGTAAAAAAAAGAACCCAGTACTAGAGTGGTAACCTCTGCTTGGCCATTTCTTTTAAACTCAGATACTTACAAATGGTAACAATGCATAAACCTCCCCCTACCCCAAAAAAAGCTTCATGACCAAACTGAAACTCCACATTTAGCTTCTAGTAAATCATGACACAACAACATACACAAGCAGCCCATCTGTATAATGTCATCTATTCACTGCCACTGTCCTGAGCACAGCTGCTGTTTGGAGTTGCTCCTCCTGAGCATCTGTTAAAAATGAACTCGTTACCCTTACAAGCCTTCATTAAACCTCTCTTTTTGTGAACGAGGACAACACCTTCTACAGACCACAGCCGTGTTATAGCTCGCTCATGGACTACTGATGGTGCTGCTTCCATCCAGGAGCACAGGGACAGGAGAATGCCTAGAGCATTACATGTATTTTGTGAGAGATGACTTGAGATAGGTTGTGCAGGGATCTGTATGGGCTTGTAGATGGTGGAAAGAAAAGTTGAGTTTCTGCAGTTCCGAGCTGATTACTGGGGGAAGGCAGGATGGAAGTGTGTGTCAGAGTGGCTAAGGAGTGGGTGGGAGAGACAAAAGATAGGCTAGGAAGGGTGACAGAATGACAAAACAAAAATCTTCTGGAGAACTATTCTGGTGACAGAAGGGTAAAAAATCCCGTGTTTTACGTATAGACA
>JANHGB010067224.1:0-10342 GCA_026283785.1 Coracopsis vasa
TTGAATGGGTTAGCTTAATAGAATAGATTCTATGTGTTTTATGTAGGGTACATGACTGATGAAGTTATAGCCTAAGAGACTTAACATAAGTCAGGTTAAAAATATTTGGAAGAGCCAGGAATAGAATCTAAATATTCTAAGTCATGCAATGCCTTTTTTCACAAGATTTTCCCAGTCAATATTCTGTAAATATATTAGTAATACTGTGTATTACTATGTATTTTCTTATACCTGTCATTAGAATTCCCATCAGTTACTTGATACCACCTTTCTATAATGGACATAAATTAGTGTTCTGCAGTTCAGGGTAGTCATAACTCCCATCTGATTTTTACTCTACTCATCAAGATTTTTAAGTGAATATGGTACAGTCTCAATATTTGGTATGTCAGATTTCAGAAAAGCAAAGAGTTTTCCTTTTCAATAAAACAGCAACCAATCAAAAAAAAAATCCCCTCAAAAATAACAAAATTAAAAAAAAAAAACAACCCAAACAAACAAAACAAACAACAATACTATCCCCCCTTGCAGTTCTTCAAAATGAGTGACAACGTGCTTTTCACCTCACTCTGTATAGATCATCTTACTCCATACAGATCTCTAATTTATAATCTTCAAGTGGTCACACCACACCTTTAGTGATATGATGGCATTTAGACCATAGTGGAAGTTTTTAGATTTCGATCTTTGAACTGCAGGTTTTCAGGTCAAGCCCACAGTGCTAAAATGCTTTAGTAGTCTGTGAATTTTAACCCTATCTCCCTTAAGTTTTTTCTGTGGCCTCTTCCATTATTCCTTTACTTCAGCCTTGAATCATCGCTTATGCAAGGTATTTTAAGATTAGTTACCAAAGTTATCATGAGTTTGTTTTCTCTTACCTTGTTTGTTTCTGTAAAGGATCTCTCATCAGGTTTCCTATTCTGTTAATTGTCATGCAGAAAGGAAGTAATTTGTTATCCTTCCATCTTTACTATAAATCTTTAATTTCCCCAATAATATCCACATGTAATGCTGAATAAGGTTTTGGAACCTCTAGTCTTGTAAATACTCCAATGTTTGTTACAGTACGAAAGCAATAGAAGACAATTCAAAATTTCTTCTGAAGTTTTTGGAGGAATAAAATTAAATTAAATTTTTTGGGAAAAAAACCCAGTTTTTTAAGAAAATAAAAATCAGACTAAATTATGGAATTAAATGAATATGAAACTACAGACCACACTATGGTCTAGGTAATGGGTATGAGTAATATAGAAAAATATCTTTCAGAATTCTCTTTATACTAGGTTTTATTGTTTCAATAAAAAATAATTGCTGTTAATTATTTGATGAAAGAAAGCGGGCTCTACCATGCTGTCAATTGGAATGAAAAATTAATATACTCACAATATAAGATACTTCATTGATGTGACTGAAAAAATATATATGTATATATTCATTAAAGCAGCATAATGGGCAAAAGTATTATTGACAATTGAAAGACAATCAGTGAAAATGTTTATACGTTATTCCATGGAATAGTTCAGTTTTTGATGTAATAGCTTTTGTTATACCGCTACACATTGTCTTGTTCTAATTCTATAGGAAGGGACATTGAGACAAGACTCAAGTGTCAACGAAGGTTTTTAAAACATGAGTTTGTCAGCTTTCTAGTTCTTGATCTAAGTACAGCTGTCTCATAAGATAAGTACCTATTTTAGATCCTGATAACAGGAGGTGGTAACATATTGGTTTTATCTTTTGTTATTACCTGCTTTATTCTGCTTTAAGCTTCAATTGCTTGACAATGAACCTGTCATCCTTTATGTGGTATATTGTACACGATGCCCTCTGGAACTTGTCAAAGATCCTAAATCAGACAGGCTGATTATAATAATGTCTTTCCTGGTCCAGGAAGGAGAAGCTGGGGACCTGTCATCTAACTCAAGTCTGTTGAACAAAGTGATACTGAACATTAATGAGCAGGTCAGGTCTTTCAACTTTCCTAGGCAAACTTGTGCTCCAAATGAATTTCCTGGAAAAAAAACCCAAAACATTTTGAGATGTGACGAAACACAAGAAGGAAAGTAAAAAGCAGATTTGGGTTACAACTATCCTGAACTTCAAATTACTAATAACCATTACTATACTAATAACCATTCCTACACTATCTCTGTTATTGGAAGATGAGATCCAATTTCAAAACACCCATCTGAAACAGCTGGTCACCATTCAACACAGGCGATGTTAAGGCAGAGGAAGGGAAAAAGTAGGTTTTGATTAAATGGCTTATAGTGGAAGCATTGATTCTTCAAGGATTAATATATATCACCATTAAAACAGGTTATAAATTAAAGTGCAACCCTGAAATGCTAGGTTAAATTATACATCTTATTGTATCTTTGCTCATGGCTAGACTCATAAAACAGATTAAATAGCTGGTTCAACACGATAATTCAGGACGAGTTCAGTTAAATATGAATTGAACTCTCACAAGAACTTTTTATTAAACATTAATTCTGACTTCAATTTTCACTTCAGTGGGTCAAAACCCATATAATGACCTCTGTTTATTGCTGTATGGCTTAGAATGAAGAGTAGAGTGTATTTTATGACACAACTTTAATATAGAAAGCTTGGTTGACAAGAATTTTCATTAGACTGAAACACTGGGGATGACAAACTTATTTTTTTTTTTAGTCTTCAGTTTTCCACTTTTCCTAAAAAATATAATTCTACTACAGTACACAAATTATGGAAATCCACTGTTTGAAAAACTCATTAAATCAAGTAACATTCCTTGTTCTGTTTCTTCCTCACTACCATTATTTGACATAAAACCAAATAAGAACTAAAAGACCATTCTGAAAATAGCAATTAAATAAAAAATCCTTTGCTTTGGATGCCATATGTCTGCAATAATTTTTGAAAGCAGATAGCTTTATTCCAGCAAGCTTTATACCTAGGAATTAGGGAATTTCTTTCAGTGTAAATTTTCAAGACAATTTTCTTCATATGCATCCATACATTATCCTGTTTTATCTTTCTTGAACTTCCATCTATTTTAATAAATAAATAATAAACAGGTATATTACTGTATCACATATGGTAAAAATAATAGTAACTAATATTGCAAAAATATAATAATTGACTGAATTTTTATTTACTATAAATGGACTCAGCTTTGATTAGCTTCAGCAAGAGAAGAATCTGAATTCAGTTATTAATGTAATATGGATTTCAATGCTAAGTAGTCATGGCACTAGACTTATGTCAGAACTGACAGGAGGGTTTAGACATGATTTGCTATGAAAATGACTGATTTTTCTGGCTTTATTTTAAAGATATATACAAATAAATATGAGCATTGGATTTGTCTTTTTTAATATTTTATTGAAGTTAATAGACAAAGATGAAAGAGTGAATCACTTTACCAGTGATTGCTGAATTTTTATTAAATGTATTATCTATTCATATGTTTTGAGTCCTGTAATCATCTACTAAAAATGCAACTTCCTCCCCCCCCAGTTTATACAAGTCTATTCTAATTTGTGTCATCTTAATCAAAACTTTTTCTCTAATGAAAAAAGCCATTCTGCTTTTTTTTTTTTTTTTACCAGAGACATTGGTAGCAGGCAGAAGCCTTCTCAATATTTCATTATTCTTAGTAGAGTGCTATATCAAATAAAATAGATTTTTAATTTATTGTTTTCAGAAGCTGATAACTTGCTTTGTTAGTTACCTCCTTTGAGGGTTTATTTTAGCCCAACATAGATCTTCTTTACCTGACTTTTTGGGTAGAAATTGATTTCACAAAAGTGAGAATGGAAACAATGGAAATTCTCAAAAGAAATAACTTCTTTTCCTATTTTTTCAGAGGAACTGTATCATTCTATACCTTCGAACTTGCCTGAGAAACTATTTGGACATTGGCATCATATATCATTGAACAAGCTTATATCAATGCTTGTCACACATATTGATCTCCATGTGTAAATCATTAAGTTCAAGACAAAAGCCTAAAGGTTTCTTACAAATTTAGGCACCTGTTTTCTGACAAAAATGGAGCTAGTGCTCAAGTTGCAAAGCACTGCAAGTATTTTGTTCTAAGTCAAGTTTTTCCTGATTTGACTGGCTGGAGAAATATCAGCTTTGGTACCTTTCTTGTTCTGGTAGTATATATATATATTGAATTCCAATGGAACTTCTGTGACTTTATATCCAAAACAGAATTATTTTTCAGCAAATATAGATATAAATTAAATATATAAAAATATCATTTTCCCCAGGTAGATGTTTGATCTCTGACAGTGAGGAGAATATAACAATTAGCCATTGTAGTAAGAAAGCTGAAAAAAACAAGGAAAAACATATCTGAGAACTAGAATTTTGGCTTTGTACTTTCTTTTCAGGGCATAGAGATCACTAATCAGGTGCACTAGACAGGAAAGAAACCCGATGTAGACTATGATTTACGGTACATCCTATAGAAGTTACTATGCACAAAGCTTGGCATGGTGAGGTTCAGACTGTGCCACAGCTGCCTATTTTTCCTATAGAACAAGTGTGCTAGGGTTCTGCCCTTTAACACTGCATCGAGCACAGCTAGCTGATGCAAAAGACATGAATGGATATCAAAATTTTTCCTCAAGAAAGCAGAAGGGGGAAAAATAGGGAAATATGTAGTAGGTGTAAGAGAGCAGTCTTGAGAGAGCAATTTGTGTCTAAAGGCAACTGAAGCATTTCGGTATGTACATATTTACCTAGAAAAAAAAGGAGAAAAATGATCTACCATTAATTTCCTTAAGGCTTTCAGATTAAAAGAGGTAATGCATTAGGTATATGGGATATTTCTAAGGTTAGAAGCTAGACAGCTACACAAAGTAATTAATTTGCTTTAAAAATTTTTAACCATTCTAGTAAATAATCTATTCTTTAATAAAGAATGGATGAAGAACTGGTTATTCTGTGACTGTAACTGAAGATGCTATACGAACCTGTGTGGACATCTTTTGTAGTAAATGTGGAAAGATATGAGCATATATCTTTCTCCCACACTATTACTCAAGCAAAATCACAAGCTTGCTTTACAGAGATAAAGGGAAGTGTAAATTGGGTGTTTTCTTCTAATCTTATCCCACTGGTTATGAACCACAGCAAATCAGTGGGTTGTTTTCCAACTACCTCTTACATGTTGAGATTATGTTGTCAAATCCCACTCCATTTCTCTTCCCTCTCCTGTATTTAGTCTTTGAGTTCCTAGATTAAATCCTACCTTTATCCAAAGTTGAGGGATATTTTTCAGGTTTTGGCCACTTGTAGTGCCCTTCTCTTTTTTTTTTTTTTTTTTACATCAAACTTATCCACATTTTTTAACATTTTTATTCTTATTTGAGACTTTAAAAATTGTTACTTTAGTGCCCGGAAGCAAATGTAATATGCCAGTTAGTATATCATCAGCTTCAAAAAAAAAGAAGAAAGAAGATTGTCTATTATGTCATACATACAATATGGTATAAATTCTTCCTTATGAATCCCAAAAGATGTAAGGGTTTTGCCGTTGTTTTAGACCTCTGATTCACAATCAGGTTTTCATATTTAATAACATTGTGATCTTTTTTCACGAGTACTGATACTTTGTCTTTGGGTTATCGTGCATTTAAACTGTATTTGTTTTCTCCTCGTTAATGCAATATTTTTTGCTCTTATTTTTTTAATTTTAAAATTTATTGCATTTATTATTGTTATCAACCAAGTCCTAAATTTATCATTCTGAATTTTGATCCTGCCTTTGCTTCCACTTCTGCCAGCCTTATGTCATCCACAAACTTCACGAGCTTTTTCTCTATTTTATCATTCAGCTTGTTAGAAAAAATATTTAATAAAACCACCTCAAAAGACATGTTCTATAGGGTCTCATTTGAAACGCTCTACAAGTCTGATGAGAAGACACCAAGGAGTAACTTCTAGGGCTGTTTTTAAATAAGTAGAATTTTCATCTTTGTATCTCTCAAGAGGATCTTCTTTGACTTATCTTTGTCTTCATAAATCCATTTTGTATCTTTTTCTTGATCCTTTCAAACATGTGTAATTAGATTGCATAGGTTTTTATATATATATATATAGGTATTACAGTTGATTGGGCTATATTTTACCAGAACCTCCTTTTTATTTTTTACTTCTTCTGAGCTTGTTGAAGACTGCTTTTTGTGTTCCATTATCTTTATTCAATGGCTTTCATTCCCTCCTTTGCTGAGAAAAGGAGGTCTTTCCTTGTGATTACTCTCACCAAAATTACTTTTCAAATTCAGATTTTTCTGTTAGTTCTTCTCTTGTAACTGGAATAAATGCTAAAACAGCTACATCTTTTTGAACTCCTATTTTACAAACCAGTGAACACTTTCAGACTTTTTACAAGTGCATGTGGTGACAGGAATTGCTTTAAGCTGAAAGAGGTGAGATTTAGATTAGATATTAGGAAGAAATTCCTCGTTATGAATGTAATGAGAAAATAACAGGTTCCCAAGAGAAGCTGTGGATGCCCCGCCCTGGCAGTGTTCAAGGCCAGGCTGAATGGGGCTTTGAGCAACCTGGTCTAGTGGAAAGTGTCCCTGCCTGTGGCAGGGGTGTTAGAACTAGATGATCTTTAAGGTCCCTTCCAACCCAAACCATTTTATGATCCTATGATACAATTCTGTGTTCCAGAAACCTGTCGGATGTTGTGTCCTGTGATATTGCTTGGAACAGGTTATTGGAGATGTAATTAAAAATACACTTATGTAAGTTTTATTTCTTTGCATACATGGATATTCAGAAAGTCAGCTTCAATTTTTTCTGTAATTTTGAAATAACTTGTCTGTATAATACAGTATTTGTCACACTTCCATAAATGAACTCCAACTTTGGAGCATATACTCTATTTTTGCAACATTTTCTCTGAACTTTGGTTGGATCAGTTAAGCTGAAAAATAAATTAATTTCTTTATGTCTTGTCATGATATTACTTATTTTTTATAGGAAGTTCTGTAAATTTTTTCATTGCATTTTTTCTTAATGTGTCCATTGCCTTTAATTTAAAGTGTTGGCCTCCTCTCAACCTGTAAAAAGACATTTTGTTGAAAACTCTTAGCTAACTCAATGTAAGAAACAGGCACTTTCATAGAACCAATGATGATGAAAAATCACATAAGTGCATAGATTCTTAGACTGGTAAAAAATGTACAAACAAATTATTGTGGCTCCATTACACCATAAATAAGAGAAGAAGACATTATTTTGAAGTTTCCACTTTTTCTATGCATTAAAGTGGCCTTTAAACCGTGGGTTTTGAATTTGGCTGTACATCACAATGAAGAGATAATTTGGGTACCAAAACTGGTACAGGTGCCTCTGCATGGGTCATCTGGAGTAAACACACATGCTGAGAAGCGCAGTAAGCTCTGAATATGAAAGATTTGGTATTATGCTAATGAAAAATTTCCTTTAAGGTCATGTTTTTAGGTTTACAATCAAAAATATGAGTAAATGCTACATAAAAACCTCTGCTGCTTTTCTTACAAAATGCCGGCATGCTTAATTACCCACAGAAACTAATCAAGGCTTGAGCTGACAGGCAACCTAACAGTATCCTGCTAAATCAGACCTCATAGATTATGTGATGTCAATTTATGAATAATAAGGTAATTCTGACATAGCTAGAAGCAAATCTTTAAGAATTAAGAATGCGTTTGTTCAGATTGGTTAGCATTCCTAAGATGGAGTAGGGAGGAATCTACCTATGGGCTTAAGAACATAAGTTGACCCACCTACTAAGCAAGACTGTAAAATCCTGGGCATACATTTAATTTGCTTTCATTTCTGGAACGCTTACTCATATACACTTGTTCATGTTTAGAAGTGTTACAGATCATGTTAAATGTTTACTGCCTGCACATTAATATGATTCAGAGATAAGTATAGAAGTATGAAAAATCTCTACACTTCGGGGTCTTGACATCATGGTCTAAAACCACTTAATTTACTCAGACAACATTAACTTCAGCTCAAAACACAGCCAGAGGCACAAAAAGTAAAGCTTCACCACAACTTACTGTAAGTGTGATATTCTAGTTGTTAGAACACTTAAATCAGATGTGGTGTTTGGTTTTCCTAATTCAGTGAAAGAACCACTCTCCAGTCCCTCAGGAATTCCATTTTGTAAATTATCAGGGAGTAACCAGCATACTTATCTGACACACCTTGTTACCTTCTGTTTCTTACTGTTTTATCGAAGAACTGCCTTATTTGGAGGGTACCGAAAAGTCCTATGAAACCTAAACCTGTTATGCAGTAAATGGAGAAAAGGAAGTACTTCACTTCAACAGTACTGTTTCTCATTTCTTCTACATCTAATCCAATCTAATCTAATACAATACCAAGTCAGGACCTTGGTTCCCTCTGCACTTACAGGGAGTTGCAAAAAAATATGAACTGAGCCCCAGGGCAGAAGAAGAGTAGACAAATACAGCTATGATGATCTTCCAGGAACAGGATAGTACAGTAACAAATTTAAATATTGCAGATATATCTTACAGCATTGAACTGCGAGCAGTAAGTAGTATAAGTGACTTGACTGACTGGTCTAGCTTTTTTACGCAATTTAGGTGCATGTAGATGCTTTCCACATAAAGCATGGAGTAAAATATTGTCAGAAAATTGATTGACAACAAAATATAGGTATACCAGGAGTTACAGGGAAAAAAAAAAAGAAAAAAAGGAATACGATCTATTTAGAATTTGAGAATCTATATCTAAGGTTTATATATTGACAACAAACATATTTTGCATTTAAAAATAATCATTCTGTAAAAGGAAAATTCTTTGGTATAAAGAATCTCTCAAGTTTTATTACACTGTACTGAACACATGTTCAGTGTTATAGCCTTATACTCATCTCTTTAGATTATTTGTTAGTTATAATTAATAAATTAATAAAGAATGTTGATCTCAGTATAAACAATAACATCAGAGCTTTTTGGCTTTCAGAAAGCCAAAATTGATAGGAAGGTCCAAGACAGGTCCAAAAAATGGTACGATGACTAAAATGTCAGTGCAAAATATTGTACTTACATGATGAAATGTACTTTGACTGTTATGTGTGGTATCTTGACAGAGATCTGAAGTCTTTTGCTATAACTTTCCTAAAATTTCAAGTACCGTTACATCACTTTGTATTGCTTTAGATGTAAATAGGAACATTTATCAGGTGAATGTAGTTTGCAAGAAAGGAATCTCACGTTTCTCTGCAGCAGCTTCATTTTTTTAGCCTTAGAAAATTTTTAAACAGCAGCTCTTACCTGTCCCCCAAACAAAACGACAAATGAAAGAAAAGCCCTGAAGTCAAACAAAACCAAATAGAACCAAACCAAATAGAACCAAACCAAACATAGTATTTCATTCTGTAAAATTCTGAATTCACTTAGACATGTAACAACATAATATCCCAGCTTTAACTCAAGATTACTGCTACCTTTTATATTTAGTTTGTAGTACCCATATGATGAGTATTTTTGCTATGTGAATTTGAAAAATTAGGTGATTACAGGGTAAAACCCATGCAGATATGTCAGAACTTCTTTTAGTCTGCGATTCTCACAACTATGTCTACCTTGCAATACAGAAATACACAGCTAGACATAAGTGACTTAACTCAGATCCTGAAAGCAGATTAATCCTATTAATGTATAGGTCCATATAGGCTGTTATACCTTACTGAGAAGTGAATACATTTGAACACTCTTTGACTTCAAAAAAGTAACAGATATATTGGATCAGTATAAAGAGAACTTTTCATTATGTTCTAAAAAATGATACAATCTTACATAGAGAAAACAAGCCCCGGTGTTTGCAGCTATTCATTTATCAAAAAAACAAAACAAAACAAATCAAAACAAAACAAAAACATTTCTTCATAAGTTTTAGGAAAAATCAAGGATAAATAAAACAAACACTGATGGGATTTATCAACAGGGCATTTTTTCCAGGACTAATGAAAAAACTATTATGATCCTAATAAAATAAATGAATAACTAATGTATATTGGTGACTCATTGTCTTAGATTTCATTTGGCTTCTGTGGTATTTAAACTGACGTTCTTGATTTAGAATGTAATCTGTAATATAATACACTGTGAAAGCAAGTCTTTGACTAACGTAAAACATTCTTCTTCACAGATAATGTAAGACCTCGGTTTAGTAACACATAGAAGACAATAGAATGCATGTCAGGTGTCCTGGTTTCAGCAGTAGCAGTCATTTTTGTTCTTTCTTAGTAGCTGGTGCAGTGCTGTGGTTTTGACTTTTGGCCTGGGAACAGCGCTGATAACAC
>JANHGB010067225.1:0-14499 GCA_026283785.1 Coracopsis vasa
CCCTGCTCATGGCAGGGGGGTTGGAACTAGATGATCTTAAAGTCCTTTCCAACCCTAATTATTCTATGATTCTATGTAGCTGCACTTGAATAGGCATGAGTTGCCTGACCAATCTTGCATACTACAGCACCCTGATTACTTGTGTCGTTGGAAGTGGAAATTAGTGTGGTAGATTAGAAAGGAGTCTCACAATGCCTTTGGCTAAACTCTGACCAGACTCAGAGATGTGCCTGTCTGTTGGCTCTTTTTAAAGCACAGGAACATTTTCAGTGGGAATACACCCTTGAATTTGAATGGTGGGAGAGCAAAAGAGGATAGGTTACTATGGAAAATACTTTGTGTGTTGGCCTGAAGAGGAAGGTCAGGGTCTGTGCTGTTGTTGTGGTTTAAGCCCAGCTGGTAACTCAGAGCCATGCAGCTGCTCGGAGATGCAGATGAAGGGCAAGCACTTAAGGATGCTAATGGCTGGGGAGCCTGGGGAGGTTCAAACTGGAAATGGGCTTTGATGGAGAGCATGTGTGTGAGATGCAGGAGGCTAGTGGGCCTGAATGGAGGTCGTTCGGGCAGCAGACTGGAAGAAAAATGAGGAAGATGAGTAGGATGGTGTCTGGAGCTGAGGAGAGGCAGCTGTGAGGCATCACTTGGGGTTGTTATTTTTCAGAGTAAACTTGTTTCTGTTCTTTTGAAAGCAAGGGTTGCTTTAGCTCTGCACCAGTATTATAATAGACCAGAACAACCAATTCTTCAATGTTCTTCTCCCCTCAAACAGAAGAAAACGTTACAAATCAGTTGCAACTAAAATGAATTGTGAAGTTTTACTTAGTGCCTGCTGAGAGAATTCTCATGAGCTGGCTGATTTAGCAGTTTAATAGCATGCTGTGTAGGATGCAGTGAAGCACAGAGCTTTGGTTGTGGCAAAGGGATGGGGCACCAAAATGGGCCAAATATGCCCAAAGCCCTGCTGCTGCCTTGGAAGGGGGCAGTGGGCATATAGTAACAGGCTAGCAAGTAAAGACTGCTCAAAATTGTCTGAAGGAGGCTTCAAAGAAGAATGTGAAGGGAGGAGAAAACAGGAGGCTGAATGGAAGAAACAAAGACAGACTGGTACTCTGAAAATGAGACCCAAGATGTGTCTCCATGGATGTTATGCTGGGAATAACACTTATTGAAGTTTCCTGGCATTAATGTGCTTGTCCTCTTTTTGACATGTGACTTCTCCATAACAAACATGTCTCAGCTGGGACTGACAATGGAAAAATTGTAGGAAACTTTCACCAAACAAGTCGGTGGTAGGGCTACCTCCTGTTTTGTTCTTGAGCTTTTCTGTTTTAAAGGAACCATCTGCTGTATAACTGTAAACACAGCAGACCGCTAGCAAGGTTTATCATCCCAGGGTCAGTTTCCATCTAATGCAAACTGCTGGCAGGCTTCTGTGCCCTGTGTTTGTGTTGCTGTCACCACCTCTTCTTCCAGGCTGTGAGCCTGTGGAATTGGGCAAAGTTAAATTTGCAGATCCCAAGCTAACCACAGTGTGGTGAAGATGTGCCCTCTTGTCCATGCAAAATTGCCAGGAGCAGGCAGACCATGAATATACAAAGCTGGTGTATCTCTTCAGCCACAGCCACGTTGGATGTTAGTGTGGCTCTGTGAGTGAGCCAGGCTCAAAGGCTGAGCAGGTGCATTTCAGTTTCTCTTTGCAGAATGTTTTACAGTGTCTAGCCCTGTCAGGAAACCTTCAGCAGTAAAGCAGAGAAAGCACTCTGCAGAATCCTTTTTGCTTCTGCATGCCTTGTCTGGTGGCATAGGTCAGCAGTTAAGTGAAAAAGTGTTACTTGGAGGGGATGGGGTCTTGTGCTATAAGCAAATCCTGATTGTGGGGTCTTGTGACTTTGCATAGGGCATGTTTCACACATCTTCCTTCTTGTGCTTTTGTTGAAGTTGTGTTTTACCTATTGACGCTTCTTCCAGAAGGAAGGTGGAGGCTGCCAGGGCTAGGTAGAGGGAAGGAGAGAGAGGTGCTGAGGATGAAAGAGTGACAACTTAGTTCATTAAGATGGGGAACTCTGAGGGGGTTTGTTGGAGGAAGCACTGATAGGAGATGTACAGGTGTGATTTCTCCTCAGCAAAAGAGAAATCTGGCTTGGCTTAATGCTCACTATGAACCTGCATAGCCTGACACAGCCACCAAAAGAAGTGTTTGCTGCGGCAGCACAAGTATTTTTGTGGCATGTGGAGACCCAGTCTGAGAGCTGTCTGGATTTGAATTACCTGGGGAACATAGAGGAGGACAGTTGTGGATGGCATGGGGAAGGCAGGACATACAACATGCTTGTTAGTGCTTGTATAGGTAAAATTGTGAATTGGTTCAGTATGAGTGAAGCTGAACAGAACACGGGTTCTTAAGGTAGTTATTTCTGGTTTAATACATCTTATGCATGGGGTCTGACCTGAACTGCATGAGCTGATTGAAAGAGAGAGCAGTTAACACTTCCACTGTTAACAGACAGGCCAGATCATAAGGCTTGGAAGGGCTCAAGTCCTGAAGCATGTCTTTAATTTAATCTCTGGTCTCTAGCAACTCATTTTAATTTATCAATCTCATCTTTGATAAACTGAGGAGGAAATTAATGAATGTTTATAGAGACCACGCCAAAAGTGATATGAGGAGCAACTAGTTAATGTTTAGCAAAGCTCTCCTGAAGATGAGGAGTGGTATACAAATGCTGTTCTGACTGTATCAAGATTACTCTTGAAAGAAAAATGCTATTTTAAAGAATGGTTTTGTCCACTTAAGCTTACAGCAAGAGCTATGATTAAAATGTAGCCTTATATTCACCCGTTGTCTAGCTAACATACAGAATTGCAAAAGCAGAGGTGTATATCCCTACAAGCTAAAGAGAGATGCATGTCAGATGGATGAAGACAGGAGAAAGCCAAGCTAAAAAGCACACAGAGCAAAGTGACTCAGATGGCAGAATGCCCCAAAGGAAACATTCAACAAGGCTGATTCATTAGCAGTCAAACAGTCCTTTTTCTTTTCCTGCCCTGCTATATTTACATTTTGAAACATGTGCATATCTCATGGCAAATGTCTTCCTAGCTAAAGTGTTCTTCTATATGGGAGAAGGGAAGATTTTGTGATTTATGTTTGATAGGCTGTGAAGCTTGAACTACAAATGGAGCTTTCTTTAGTGCGATACTTGTATATAGTCTTTAAGGTGTTGTTAAATCTTGTACTGATAGATAGCATCACGGAGATTTGGTCTGTGATTTCAACCTGCCTAACAAGAACACTCAAATTCCAGGCCTGGTGCAAAAAGGAAAGACCTCAAATTTGACAGGTAATACACACACATCCTGGCTTTTTCCGAGTGGGCTGAAGCATCATTATACCTATGAATCTTTTTGCATCCAGAAATCCCACTGAAACCAAGGGGTTATGCAGAGTTGTGGGAGCCATTTGGACTATTGAGACACATGCTCTAGTCCTGTGGAACGTTGGCTGTCCAGTAGCATCAAATGTGAATCTCTGATTTCTGTGTGGCACTCGCAGCAGTATGCTGTGTCATGCTTGGAGGGCTCATGCTGTTAATGCGTGAATACGTTGAGGTTTCCTGCATCAGTGTTGTGCTAGCAACAGCCACCAGCTCCTGATTCAGTTGAACCCAGGCATGATGTGGGCAGACTGGTAGCTGCGATTTACAGGGCTCTGTTGGAAAGCCTGTTGTCTATCAACACATTGTCCAGGCAGCACAATAGGGCAAGGTAAGCACTGGAAAAGCAAGGTCAAAGAGCTGACAATAGCATATTGTATTGTGTGACCCTGAGCAAGTGGTTTACATGCCTTACTCCTGCTATTCTGAGTGAAACCAGAACAGTGCTTGCTTTTAGAAAAAGTCCTTTACAGTCTGTGGGTGGAAAGCATTCATCTGAGTGTGAAGTATTTCTGCTGTAGAAAGGATTAGTTTCACTTGCCATAGTTTCCCATTCCCAGACCTGGTTTTCAGGGAGATCAGATGCACTGGTTCCTTTTGAAGATGGAAATCTCTTTGTAGGTGTTCCGTATTTCATTCATCGTGATCCATCTGGAAATGCATTTTGGAACAATCAGTCTTGTTTGTGGCTTTGGCTGGATTTACATTCTCCGAGTAGCAGAGTGTGGTTTGGGCTTAATATGGGATATATGACCTCTTTGCCTTGGTTCCAGCACAGTTTGGGAAGGGCTGGAAGGAATTCTCTAGATCTGTAAGGCACTTACAAAATAGTAGGTATCTAGCAGCAGAAGCTACACTGAATAATTAGTTACCAGCCACCTGTGTGGTATAATTTGGTGGTCTAAAGCAGCCAAAAAAAAAAATGCAGAGTACCTTTTTCTTGTAGAGGATCCCAACAGATAAAACTGATTTATTGTGGAAAATCAGTTACTGGTTGAGTGTGCCCCTTAGAAGTGGTCTCTCCTGCTCGGTATTGGTACAGTGGATTGCCAGCTTTCATGACATTGTTTTCTTGCTCTTGCTGCTCTATGACCTTTCTCCAAATTCAGAAGCTGTTGCCCGGTCTGCCAGTCTGTCAGGGAATGGCACGCGTACCTGCCAGGTAAGCCAGCACCTTTCTAGGCAATGTGGTGCCTAGAAGAATTGCAAGAATTTAAGCCTGTTAAGCCACAAACTCTCTTAGAAGTTGTGGGTTTTTTTGCTCTTCAGTGGGACAGGACCAGATATTATAATTAACCTCTCCCCCTACCTCCCAACGAGCTTTCTGTTGAGTGTCTGCATTTTTAGATTCCGTCTGTCTGCGGTCCAGCCCCAAGACAGTTAATTTTAATAAATAAATAATGATAAAAATAGTCTCTGAGGACTTGGCAGGCAGCAGGCCAGGGAATCTGGGCAAGTCGCCAGCAGCTCTTCCACTTGAAATCTAAAGTTAACTCAGGCTATGGTGCTCACATCATCCTGTTCAGATTATTTCTTTGAAAAGTGCCTTTCCCTTCCCCACCTCAGAGGGTGCCCTTTGCCTGCCACCCTCTGGTGTGTGCTCCAGGGCTTCTGTGCGAACATGGGACTCTCAGCCCAGCACTGTGGGGGAGCACCCAGTCAGAGGCAAAAGGCTGCAGTGTCAATGATCCCCTCAATGAAGGTGGGGGTATCAGCTCAAGCAAAAATTCTATGAGTGCCAAAACCACAGAAAAGCTTCAGCTGGTGCAAGTGGGCTGGCCACAAGATGCAAGGGTGGAGGAAACCAGCCACTGTGAGTCCTGGCATTTGCAGTGCTAACTGCATGGTCTGTTCTGTCCGATTTTTCTGCCAATGCTACATGGGTTCCAATTTTATCCCTGGGGTGACTTTCTCATTGTGTGATGTCCCACCCCACTCTCCCAAGTTATATCTCTGGGTAGGAGCTGACACACTACATTCTATGATTCTATGCCTTTATATCCCCATTTCCTGTCATGCCATGTATTTACAGCATTTGGGTCTAGGAGCTGAAAGAAATCCATCTGAATCCTAGGCAGGCAGCTACCACTATCAAGAATATCTGGAAAATTACGTATCCAAGAAAATGCATGCCCTATGGTAGAAACAGCCTGCCAGCAGGTGGGAAGGTTTAGAGTAAAAGAGCTGAGATTTCCCCTTTTAGGAGAATCAAATGGGCCCATAACAGCGAAGCTTTCTGGACTTACCCACACACAAAGATCAGCACGGTTCCTGCTGAGAAGTCAAAAGCAGAAATGCAGACCTGTACTTTCTCACCCAGCCCTGCCAGGCACACTCCACAAACCAGCCCTGCTTCGCTCAAGTTGGTCGATAGCTATTTTAAACCCACCAAAAGGGTCAGACTTGCTTTTCTGTAGGTATGTTCCTAAAAGAGTGCTCACATAGGAACTAGTGGTAACTGGGTTTAACTCTAGCTCCCACAGGCTTAAAAAATCTTTAGCGTAGGATAATCAAACATTCCCAGATAGGTACACACCTGCTGCACTGGTGCAGGCATGGGAATTCCAGCAAAGGCTGGTTTGGGGCATGCTACCTTTGTTTCACTGGCAAGGCTGGGCATGGTATCTCTTTTCCCCCCATTTAGCTTTATCATCTGTGTTAGTAGTGCATGGCCTAGAGGAACTGAGGCTATGAGGAACTGGCAAGGTAACAAAGGTAAATGCACTTTTCAGATTTCCTACCATGCAAACCAGTCCCTGGGGCTGTATCTGTCAGTAGTCTCACCTGGTGCTGGGAATGTAAAATAAGCTGTTCACAGCTGGGGAGCAGTTGGCCGGCAAGCTAGTAAAGAGGAGGAACCTAAAGTACTTATATCCCCAACTCCAGGGACCGTCTCAGGTGATACAGGATAATGAGGGAGAGGAAATCCCCTTGAATGTTCAAGATGTCTGCCCCATTTCAGGCCATCTGGGAATGTACATTGTTTCTGAAGGAGGCAGGGTAGTGAACTGGGGAGGTACACCCTAACACCAACACACTTGTCTGAGACTCTGGCTGCAGGAATGCAGGATGCGAGCTTCCATTGCCTAGAATAGGCCAAAGAACCTTTAGAGGAAGGGTGCTGAGAACATCCAAGGAAGATCTGTGATTTGACACAGACTAGAATTGCAGTTCTCTTTATCTGTTTTTTGTTGTTTGTTTTTTTTTCCCTTAACCATGCATTTAGAAGCCCACCACGTCCTCTTTCATCAATCTCTGCACTGTTTTTATAAAAGCCTCACAATCCATGGATGAGGCTAAAGTGAACTCTGGGTGAAACTTCAGTGCTTAATCTTTCTGAGGCAAATGAATCAGCCTAAAGCAGCTTTAAAGAGTCAGCAATCTCAGGTATGTGGGTGAAGTCAATAAGGGCATCTGGGTCTCAGCTACCAAATTTAGGAAGGGAATTTATTCTGGCAGGAGCAAACTAGCACCACTCCTGTAAAGGGCTGATGCAGAGGGAAAATCAATGGCCTTAGCTGCATCACTGGAGCCTCTCGGTACTTGGGAACTCCATACCCTTTTCAGGGTGACAAAAAAACAAGTGTTAATTTTGAGTGCTTTGTAAATCTTCTCCTAGTGGGAGAGTCATTAGTTTCTATTACAAAGCTGAAGTGGCAGGGCAATTCACTCTTTTCCTTTGGCACCAGATGCACATACTGCATCAGTGGAAAAGTGAGACTTCTTTCAGATCTTCAGTGGGGTAATGATGGGGGTGAGTAAATTGCAAGGGCTGCTTTCTAGCTGAAACAAATCCATTTTGCACAGAGCTTTGAGTGGGCCTCATCTCAGGGAATCTTTGTCCACAGTAAAAATTCCTCCTTGGCCTGCAGCGTTATTGGACTGATTTATCTGACCTACTGTGGAAATACATTAAGTTGAACAATTCTGGTCATGATCCTGCATAACCTGGAAGGTAATGGATTTCTTTTGGTTCAGCAGCTATCATAAAGGAAATAGTTAAATGCAAATTCTCAGAAGACTAAAGTACTTTGTGTAAGGGGCTCTTACTCTATGAGCTGCAGCAGCTTCCCTGGTATTAACACGGGCACAGGGCAATCCTGCATTAAAAGAGTTGGTGCATTTCAGTTAGTTAATAGTTAAGTACTTGGGTACTGCTGCAGTGACTGCTTAACTTTAACAGTTCTTTGACTTCTGAGGGTCTTGGATAATGCTGATAATATGTACTTACAGTTTCTATTCCCTGCCTAGCTGGAACAAAATCCTTTGTGTAGGTGTGGGAAGAAGGGCTGGGTGGATTTTATATCCAAATATAAGGTAGTTATAGAAGAAGAAATCATAGACTTTACTGAATCAGCAAAGCTACTCTTATCTAGTCTATGAGGGCTTTAAATAAAAATACCCCTATACCAGGAAGGGACAGAGAGGAGATCCTGCCAGGTCAGCATGCAGGGTGGTAACTGTGAGGTCAGCAGGCTGTCAAGCAGAAGCCGAAGCAGGCAAACTAATTGCATCTTGGCAAAAAAGTGTAATTAGGAAAGAAAGGCTATTGCTTAGCTGGCTGAACACCCTTCCCCGTGCCATGTATCCCAGGCTTCTTGGATGGCTCTTCTTGGAGATTCCTGCAGTGCAGCCCCCACTTGAGTTATCTCTTTACTAGGAGACACTTGCAAGTAGACAAAACCAGAACAGCTTGTTCTGACGAGCTCAGGGAGGCACAGCCAGCAGCTCACAGCAGTGACAGAGGGCCAGTTAACCGCTGGGATAACCCCATCAAAACCAGTGTCACATTCTGGAGTCCCTTGCTTTTTAAAGAACAATGGTGGTCGGCCTCTTGAGCTGCCATCTTCACCAAGCTGGGTCATCACAGCAGAGAAATAAACTTCATAGCCTTTGGCAAAAGCTTTTCAACTGCAACTAACAACAACTGTCTACATTTCTGCTGACAGATCCCATGTTGTTTTCTTGACAGAATTGCCACCACTTTCCCTGTTGATTCAGTTAAGTTTTTGCCTTATTTCTCTGCTGTTTTAACCACCCCTCCCTCCAAGAGACTGATCTGCTCTTTCAGTTTCTGTCTCTTCACCAAACTGTTGCTGCATACAAGAGGAGGGAGCGTCTTTGCTGTGTCCCACAGCTATTACTTGTTGTTGTTGTTGCTTCCAGTAGCTCTGACTCGTTCCCTGTAACCAGATGTTTTTATTTAGTAGTCACTTTCATAGAAAAGGTGATGACTACTAAATAAAAACATCTGGTGTCAGTTTTCCCTGGTTCTGTTGTTCCTGTCCTATGGTGTCTTCCTGATACCTCTAGCCACCATCTTTTTTTGCGTTAATGGATTCACCTCTCTTGACAATTAGAAGGTAGGTAGAGTCCATAGGAGTAGGGGAGGTGCTGGAAGTTTTATTTAAATAGTTGTGGTTTACAGACCTGGAGGGATGAAGTGTGGCTTACAGTGGACAGGGATGTGGGACGAGATCATGGTTCTTATGCTGGCTGTCACTAAGCCACTGATTTAGATTGGGTGTATCATTTCTCATTGCCCTATCTGTAAAATGAGGAAAATTGCAAACACTTTTTCCCTACTGAGGCCTACTATATTTGGGAAAAGAGTCTATTTTATCTTACTGTACACTGGCAGTGGTGGTAATGGTCCTGTTGAGCTTAGAAAAGTGTGAATTTTGAAGAACATAAAACTTCGGTTTTGTGTGGAAGGCAGCTAGACTGCTGCAGCAGCTGGTGCTAGATACTAGCACTGGATTCTTCAGTTAATGACATTGTACTAATGAAATATCAGAGAGTCGATGAGAGTCTCTGAACATGTGTTTGAAAACTGCAATTAAAACTGTTTACCTTTCATTAACTTGTTTAGCTTTTATAAGTCATGTGAAACATGAAACTGTCTGGAGAGCAGTACTTTTAGATATGGGGTAATATTTGAATGTTTAAAAAATAAAGTAGCTTTTAAAAATATTTATGTTGAGGTAAACAAAAAATGTTCTTGTCATCTGTTGCTGCTTTCTCTGTGTGTCAGATTTGCTTTTGTTTTGTATTAGACTTGGCTGCTTTTACTCCAAAATTTTTGTCCCCCCTTTTTTTTTTCTCTGTTAAATATTTCCTTCTTCAATTAATTTTCCCATTGTGGAAGAAGTTGCTAAGTCCATGCTCCAAGTTGCTAAATCCACTTTATTTTCCAATTTTTTTTCTATGTTTGTAATCAAAGAACAATATTGACTGAGTTAATTTTTCTCAATATATAAATTAATTGAAAAGTATTGTTAGATCCTGTGATAAGAGGTGGAGTGTCAGGTTTCTCTAGAATTTCTGAATATCATTTCCATTTAATTTCTTTATCATTGGTGGCTTCTATATCCAGTTAAGTTACCATTCTGCTGTTAGGTGTTTGTGTATCACCACCAACCGCATCATTGCATTTAATGATCAGGAGGCAACAGTGTTCCAAAGGCCTAACTGAGAAACAAATTTTGGCTGGCAGCACTTCACTGCTGTCAGTGGAGGCATAGGGAAGTACCTATAATTGCTTCTGGTTTATAGGATGGCTTGTTCACTCTTAGCTTTGTAGGCAGAAGACAATAATAAGCTAATTAGTAGAAACTGTACTATTCAGAGTCTCTTTTTTAACATTCCCTATTTCCTGCGTCAAAAAAATAAAATTTATCTTTATCAGCATTGTTGTGTGGCTCAGTGAGTTTTGTTATAGTTACCTGAAACTGATAAACTTGCAGAAAGCCTTACACAGAAAGGGCATTTGAAGATGCTGTCCAGCTTCTCCTAAGCCATTGTGCATCTTGCACGGGCTGAGGAAGTAAACATCCACGGAGTTATTTCATATTTGCACAGATGTGTTATGCAAATGTGATCTAGTTCCTTTTTGAAACCATTAGGAATCTTTCCAATACCTTTGCTGGAATTTGGTCTAGCCTGCAGAGCAGAATAGTTCCCTTTGGCAGTTCCCACCCTTTACTATTTCTGAGGTTCATTAGTTTACCCTAAGGAGCAGTATGCTGGAACGGAGATGGAAATTTGGAACTGTGCTGAATAACGTAGGTGCCATTTCCCAATTTAGAGCTCATGGGTTTGGCACTCTCTCTTAATGGTTGCACATGGATGTAAGTCTACCTTAATTGTCTCTCTATAATAATCTCTGCCAAAGTAGGTTGAGCTTTGGGACCTTCACCTAAAACTACCTATATAATAAGGGCTTTTTCGGAAGAACATAGCATCTTCTATCAGGAGCAAAGGACAGTCTATACAACTAAATTAACAAGCTTTGGATAAGGTCTAGTGTGGTATAACTGACAAATGCTGTTGTTGTGAATTGTGACATTTTAATTACTATGTTTCTGAAGACCATGAATAGGAATATTTTAAACCTGAAGTCCATAAAATAAATGAGGAAATACTGGAATAACAGAAGTACTCTTTATGTTAATTCCTTGAGTAGCAGAATCTGACCTAACAGCAGAGTATTTTAATAAAGTTGCATTTTTTTCAGGAAAAAAAAAAAGCAAAGGTGAAAGCTGGTCCAATGCCTCAAGATTCAATTGGAGGAAAGTCTTGGGTACTTACGTGTTTGCTCCCCAGAATGCAATCAGAAGCCCAGATGTAGGTGTCATGGACTCCTTGTACCAGGAAAGTTGCAGGAAGATGCAAACAAGAAATAACATGCTGAGAAGAAGCTTGCATAGTTTTCTATGTTTAAATTCCTAATTAAAGGGATGCATTTGCCCCAGAGCACAGAAATATTCCTGAACTGGCACCTATATGCACTCTTTAAAGCATAGTCAAGGAGGAGGTAATAGTTTCATAGTTTGAGGCAGTGGTCGTCCATTTTTCTCAGGGCTTTGAGAAAGTTCCCTGCTTCCAAGGGAACTGTGGAGGGATTTTAAACCTACTAACAGCAGGCTTGCATTTCCTAGATGTCTTTTCCATAGCTCATCAAGGTAAGACTGCTAACAGCCAGAGCAACATCAGATTTCTTAAAATAATGAAATCTCCTTTCCAATGACTTCTTACAAGTCTTTCAAAATAGCTTCGTGTTTGTGCAAATGTTTTTGTACGAGGCACTGTTCCTCAGCTGTGCTGGTGTTTAGGTATTTCTAGTTACCAGGAAAACGAGCCAGGTTTCCTAAGGGTTTCTATATGAGCCCAGGATAACATGTGTACGAAACAACTCATATTTTCATCTTCTCCAAGTTCTACCCCCTAGGAATAAGTCACAAATGAATGTACAGAACTTCATGAACCCCATGAGATAAATATTTTTAAACTTCCTCTGCTGAAGGAGGAGGATTTCCTAAATATTATAGTTGGCAAATTGCTATTCTTCTAACAGCAAGATTAGGTGTGAATTTTCTACAAGTACCTCGCTGTGATCAGTTTGAGAAGTTTTATTTTGTTCTTTTATAGATATGAAGTTGGACACAGAATGTGTATATCTATTTTAAATGGAAGTGTTAAGAAAATTGTGGGAGTCTATGGTCACAGTTAAAAGAAAAAGTAAGCCACCTAAACAAATAATTTAAATGTTTCTTTTGGCTGTGAGGCTTTGATAGTCTTGGCTTATACCTGGATTTCTAGCAGCTGAGTGTTTATTTTGAAGTATGATGATGGTTTATATCAACATGGCTCTTAGGTTGTATTCAGTTGTGTGACAGTATGCAGGACCTTTTACAGAGAGGCTTGTGGTTTTGTACATAAATAAAATTCTTGAAGTATACTCATAGTAACAGTTTCATCCATGCTAAGGAGGTTGCACTGCCTTGCATGAGAGTGGTAGAGCTATATACACTGCATGAGGATGTTAACAAGGCTTTTGTTTCAGGCTATTGGATTTTCAGAGTTTTTGCTCCAAGAGCAGCTATGTGACCCTGTGTTGCATTCAAACCTTTGGTGACCCTCTCATATGATGACAGAAGAGCTTGATGAAACTACCAGAAAACTGTTTGACATACCCTCAAGTTGACAATCTGTGCACCAGGCATTGGAGCATTGGAGATTCTCTCAGTGTTGGTAGGAGTCATTTTCTTAAAAGCTCGATTTACTGTCAGGAGAAGGCCTGTTAGAACACTTAAAGAACTGGCTGAAACCCACTTGTTAATGTACTGCTTATATTTGAGAGGTTATTGAGGTAGTGGAAGAATGGAAAGTATCTAACATAATGCCTACCTTTTAAAAAAGGGGAGGCAGGGAGAAGTGTTAGGGAATTGTAGATCCATCAGGCTTCACTTCAGTTCCTGGAAAAATCCGAAAGCAATAATAGCACAGTGTGCAAGCATCTGAGATACAACACAGAGATGAATAACAGCCAAAGTGGTTTTGCTGAAAACAAACAGCACCCAACCAGTCACATTTCCTCTGCAACCACAGTAAGATATATGATAATAACAGTAATAATAATAATAATAATAATAATGTCCTGCATCTTGAAGGTTGGCTTTTGACTCTCTCTCATACAACCATCTTAGAAGCAAACAGCATCTGAAGTGTGTTTTCCCAATATGGGGTCAAGCAGGATGGAGTAAAATGATTGTACATCCTAGTGCAGTTCTAAAGGATTCACTGTCAAATGAAAGAACACATTGAGAAATATTTTGTAGGTATATATATATATCTTATTTTTTTTCTCCTGCATCTGCTTCTGCTCAGCATTTAACAGAGGAGAGAGACCTATCAAATGTGTGATGACAAATCCCTGGGAAGAAATGTAAACCCATCAGTACTAGCTATGATACAGCAGGGAGACAGCAAGCCTGTCCTTGAACCTGAGCTGTTGCAGGAATGAACATTTCCTCTGGCTTCTATCTGTAAGGCTGGAAATAAAATCCTAACTGGTTGTAGTTACTGACGAATATCTGTTGATCTTGTCCCAGGAGAGAATTAGAGGTTCGAAGATTAGGTTAGCCAGGCCTGCTTTCTGTCAGGAATTGAGGTGGCCTGGAGTTTACAGAGCTCTTTGGTCACCCTGATCCTTCCCCATGTCGCCCCACCAAGCTAGTGTCTGGCTGACCAAGCAGACATCCCATCTCATAAGAAAGGACACATTAAACAAGCCACCCCAGTAGACACAAAAATAGAGTCATTATAAACACTTCAGACACAGATTTGATCCTTGAATTTTGATATTTTTTGGTTTTAAGTTCCAGGTTGTTTGGTTTTGTTAAGCGGAGTTTTCTTTCAGTCTGCAGCTGGTCTGGACAACATGCCTTGGTTGAAGTGATATGAGCATCACTGCATGAGCTGTCGGAAACAATTACTGTTTACAGTCAGTGACAGTCCGCCTTTCTGATAGGTTGATCCTTACAGACATAAATTCAGTAGGGAAAGGAGAAACCAGTCAAATGCCATATATTTCTTCACACCTTGTATGACAAGCTAGAAATAGCTCTTTGGCATGCTGACTTTGTATTTGTCAATTTTTCCTTTCAGCATTTTGGGAAAACTTGAACAACAAATATAAATGGGTAAATTAATTTTGTTCTAATTGCTTCCACTCTAATTAGCATATTTGAAACAAGATGCTGAAAAAAGCCTTGTATTTCTAGGGCATTCTTAAAGGATGCTCTTGGAATTCAGAGAGCCAGCTTACAGAGCTGGAGGGGTTCTAAAATACAAAATGTTAATATGAATAGTTTTGTGCTATTTTTGGCCTGGCTTCCAAAAAAAATTAGGCTTGAATGATCTTTTTCTCTTCCATCCTTCCTCACCATATCTTGTGGATTATTTTCAACCAAATAGGACAAAGTAGCAATTTCAGATAAAGTCTCATGAATTTAGGCAGGTGGAGGACAAGACATCCCATGCTTTGTTCCCTATTGAGACAAATGAAAACCATGCCAAGTGCAAGGTCCTACACCTGAGTCGGAGCAATCCCAGGCACAGCTACAGGTTGGGCAGAGAAGTGATTCAGAGCAGCCCTGCAGAGAAGGACTTGGGTGTGCTGGTCGATGAGAAACTTAACATGAGCAGGCTTCAGTGTGCGCTCACAGCCCAGAAAGCCAACCGTATCCTGGGCTGCATCAAAAGGAGCGTGACCAGCAGGTCG
>JANHGB010067226.1:0-15059 GCA_026283785.1 Coracopsis vasa
GGCAGTGAGGAAGCTTGAATAGAGGCTATTAGACTTGGGAAACTACTTCAGGAAGTCTGCTAAATAAGTGTAAACCAAGGTAATAACTAAGGCCTTCATGGAAGTTTATCAGTACTTTAAGCAGGCCTATGATGTTTTAAAATGAAAGTCACTTAAATTTCTTCTGCTTAATGGTGATGTAATAATGATACTTATTTGAAGAAAATACTTGGATTTTTACAGCAAAATAAAAATGTTATGTAAAACTTATGTAGGTCTAGGTCAAAGTTAGGGCAATTTAGCTGCAAAATAAACATGAAATATAACAGAAGTGAGGTTCTGTACACAATTCTTATGTGTGTATTTGTGAGAAAGGAAATTAAATTGTTGCTTATGAAACCTGAGTAACTTAATCGATAATCAGATGGTTCCCAAGGTAATAAGTTTCAGGTTTCAGAATCTGACTATGGACCATTTTGTAGTCTGTTGTATTTGTTGGTCCTTGCAGTGGTCAGTCGTACTAGTTCTACAATGAATCACCCAAACTAGCCTGATGTATCCAAGTTGTAAAGCCTCCTGACTCATGTGGAAATGTGAGAAGTTTTGTATCCAAAGTGTTAAGAGTTCATCTCTTATCTCCTATTTTAAGAAAAAAATGGAGACCTTTGATGGTCAGTGAAATATATTTTCAAGGCAGGTCTCATAAACACATGTAGTATTTACATTTGTTTCTCTTGCTTCCCCAAGAATAGCTACAAATGTATAAAGCACTGCAGTATGTAGAGCTGATTAACTTGAGAAATCTTCCAATGGATCATTATTAACTTGAGTTTATCTGTTGCAGGAACAAAGAAGAAAGCTGCGTGTCCAGGACTTGGTCTGTTTTATACCGTACTATCTGCCTTCCTTTTCTCAGTGGCCTCTTTATTTCTTAAAAAAATAGAAGATGTACATTCAGTGGAAGTGAGTGCGTTTCGATGTATTTTCCAAATGGCATTTGTTCTTCCTGGTTTAATATACTACAAGTAAGTAGTTAAAGTTATTTCTTAAAAATAGATGTAGAATTATCACTCGCTTAAGTCAGATTTCAAGATTATTTTAATTCAGACTTCAGTTACATAACTGCATTGGTTTGGATTAGTTAATAGTTTCTGAATACAATTCAGAAACTGAAAATCTTTGACGCCTTGAATTGTAGAGGTTTCTGCAGGGATTATATCAAATGTGTTGATCTTCCATGAAATGGTGTTCTCTAAAAAATAGAAGGTAAGTTGTAGATACGCTTGGGTTATTTTGCAAGCAGAAAAATTAATAGCTAGAAGAACAGGTTCTGGACTCTGAATGTGATTGAGGGTGGTGATGGGAATAAATTGGTCTGTGGTCAGAGAATTAAAAATGTTTTGATATTTGAGGTAAGACCTTCATCTAGAAAGATATGTAAAGTCTAGAAGAGTGTGTACATTTAAATGTGATTGAATGCTGGTCATGAAATAAGCAAGCCAGCAATATTAATGTGACATTTCTGTTTTTCAGAACAGGGTTTTTGGGACCAAAAGGTAAACGACTTTTTCTTTTCTTCCGAGGATTCCTTGGCTCTAGTGCAATGATTCTTCTCTACTATGCTTACCAAGTCATGCCACTAGCTGATGCCACTGTTATAACTTTCAGCAGTCCTGTTTTTACATCATTGCTGGCATGGATCTTTCTCAAAGAGAAATACAGTGTATGGGATCTTCTGTTTACCCTCTTTGCCATCACTGGAGTGATTCTTATTGCCAGACCACCATTTCTATTTGGGTCAAACATTACAGGGATTGAAGGAAGTTACACAGAGCACCTTAAAGGAACTATAGCAGCAATTATAAGCACAGTATCTGCGGCTTCAACTTTTGTTATACTAAGGAAGGTGGGAAAATCTGTGCATTATTTTTTGTCAATTTGGTATTATGCAGTCATCGGTTTAATTGCATGTGTTATAGCATTGTTTGTTATGAATGAATGGCGTTTACCACACTGTGGTAAAGATAGGGTTCTTCTAATATTAATAGGCTTGTTGGGCCTAGGAGGTCAGATATTTCTCACAAAAGCATTACAGATAGAGAAAGCTGGACCTGTAGCCATAATGAAAACAATGGATGTGGTGTTTGCTTTTATTTTACAATTTCTTTTTCTCAATCATATGCCAACTTGGTGGACTGTAGGTGGTGCCCTTTGTGTAGTAGCGAGTAGTTCTGGAACTGCTATTCGTAAGTGGCGACAAACCTTGAGGAAGGCTAAAGAAAATGAAATCTGACAGTGCAGACACTAATTCGTTACAGAAATAAGCAATCTTGAAATATATATATATACACGATACTTGTTTTTATTTATTTTAAATATCTCATTTACCAAATTGTAGTACCAAATTATGGGCAATAAGTTGATTGATTTTTTTTTTTTTTTTTTTTTAAACAAAATTGAATATGTGTTAACAACTGATTAGGTATATACTTTTCTTTCTCATATTTAGGCATGCAAATGCAAAAAGTAGAAAAAATTTTGAAAGTTGCTTGCTTCCTGTCGAAAGTGGACAATAATATTTTGGCTTTTATTTTCCTAAAATTCCTGATTCTTCACTTCTTAGACCCTTTTGCTATTCTTCTGAGCAGTGGAAATCAGTCTTCCAGGCTTATTTAATACTATTCTGTGCTTGATTAGCAGAGGGATTGTGGTACAAAAGTTAGAAGTGAAAAAAGTTGTAATCCTATAAACATCCAACTTTTCTAGAACAGATAAAGCTTGTACATTTATAAGCTTTCAGTTTTTTTTTTTTTCCACGAAACAGATGCCAAATGGGGATTTATTTTTAATTTGGATTCTGAAAGAACAAAAGCTATTGCATCTTTGCAAATTATATCAAGAGAAAATTAACTTATGAAAATTATCTTCAGCTTTACTTTCTTTTAAAAAGAATTTTAAATATTTGCACTTGCTTTACAGACATAATGAAATAACTTAATCCCTCTTTTTTTTAACATGACTTTCCCAACAAGCATGTCTTTAGTTGCTGCAGTCTCAGTGATGAGAGACAACAGCTAATTGTGTACCACTCGTAAATTCACCATTTCTTGTGGTATGGAATGTTATGCTGTTGCTGCACTTTCTTTATACTATGCAAAAGATTATATTTTTTAGGTATTTAATACAGGTTATTTTAAATGCTGCTTATGACCCTTTTGTTTAGATTCTTCTGTACAAAAGTTCTTTATGAGACCAAGTTTAAGTTTTGGCCTTCATAAAGTTAGGATTTTCAACAAAGCTTTTGCCTTTTTCCTAAGAATTTACAAGATCGCAAAGTAATTGCAGTTTCACAGAAAATGCAGGTTGGCCAAGGTAATAGCAGAGATTCTACAGAACAGGTTTGGGGAGAGCTTGATGGGAGAGTGGAGCTACGCATAAGCGTCTCGTGACATGGAGGCATCCACACCACGTCAGGCAGTGCTAGTGGGCAGCTTCAGCCCCATTTTTCCAGCTGATCTTTTTAAATCTGCATTTAGTTGCTTCTCTTACACATCTTCTCACTTTTATGGGCTTTATCTTGATAGCTACAAATACTAAGATAAAAGGCTTGTGTTATTTATGTTAGCATCCTTAATGTTTGAGGAGGAATGTATGTTTAGTATCAGATAAGGGGATTTTCCCAAATGGAGTCTTATGTACTTTCAAGTCCTGTCTCAGTAGTACGTATAGAAAATTTTAACTTGGATCTTTATTTGGTCCTTTGTATCATGAGGTGGTTTTCAGTTACTTACTCATTCTAGTGTTTTTCTAAAAGAGAATGCTGGTGGATGTTTTCTTATTTTGATTTACAGATGTCACATATCTTTTCTTTTGCCAGTAAGCGTTGCATCCTAGCAGGGCAGATCCTAGAACTTAAGTCCTGAAGGACTGGAATGTGCATAGTACTTCGGGATGTGCCTGGAAGTGAGGAGCTGTCTTTGTGCAAGATTCTGTATGTAAATGTCTGTATGTAACAAACACCCTGAATCCATATATGTTTATGGACACAAGCAGATTTCACTTGAGTGATAGAATTAGATCATGCTTATAGCATGCATTCCTTGCTTCTCATGAAGGCTGAAGTTCAGCTACTGCTGACAAGGTCAGGAGTAGTATGAAACTGCTTTCACGTCTCTTTAAGGCCTGATGTAATAATAAAATTCCGGTTTGGAATTATTACTTAATACTTGAAATTGTAAACTGGAATTGTTTCTTCTGCTGCTCAGCCATCACTGTCATTGAACAACTGCTTTCAGGGAGGGAAGGAAAATAGACTGCAGTTTTTACTGCTCCACTTCATGTTTAATAGCATGTGTTTGAACTGACACTTAACAAAGGTGTGGTTCCAAAGCAGTTCAGACTAATGTAAACTTGGTTTGTCAGCTAGTCCTGCTCCCTCCCATTGGCTCAGTGCTCATGCTTATGTGGTTGTGTGGTGAGCTAGCCCTGGGAGATGATCCAGCTGTGTAACTTTTTAGTAAGGTGGTTAGAGAAGGCAAAACCAGAGTAGCCTGAACTTGATGACAGTGTGAAAACATTAGGAAGGGGAATTAGATAGTAGTTTAAATTACAGTTTATGAATACTGCCTTGTCAGTACAGAATAAAAACAATGTGGAAGCTTACATCGAAAAAATCTTTAGGTCATATGATTTCAATGAAACTTGTTTACAGTTAGTGGAGAAGAGCAGGCAACTGAGGAAAGGACTGTTTTCTTGCCCTTAATGTACGTAAGTGTAGAAAATAAGCTGACCTGAAACCACCAACCTGATACAGTGATTGGTAATTTTTCTCTCAAGTTCTTGCAGAAACTTTCATTATATTTCCATATCTGTAGTGCCAAACCCCCCTGATTATTATTTTTTACTTTATCCAAACCTATAAGGTTTCCTTGTGGCTCCACTTACTTATTTCCTGTTGCTGTTCCTGAACCTTCCTAAATATTTAAGTAATTTGAGTAACAGTCTACACAAGATCCTGTGTTGGAGAACACTATTTTTTAAAAAATTATTTTGATTTTGATCAATGTTTTATAGACTTACTCAACTTGTATGAGAATGACTTGACTAGGGCTTCTCTAGTCATAGCATGTGACAAGCTAGCTTCTGTAACTAGCTTTTCTAGGTGATACTGGGAATGGAAGACATTTAAGCTTATATTTTCTCAACCACCTCAATTTTTAATTTTTTTATTGTCCTCAAATGTCAACTGAAAACCAAAATTTTAGTTGGAAGCCATTAAGGAGAATGGAATGATACAAAAGTATGGATAGCCTAAAATATTGTGGGTTTTTAAGAGAATCTGAAATGAAACTGATTGAGCCTGAAGTCTTTCATATTCTGGTGTGTCTTTTTTCTTGACGATTTCTACTTCTGTAATTTTTTTTTTTTTTAGCTTTAAGTTTCAATACAGCAAGTTTCTCAGGGTCAAATGTTACTTTTCTTAGCTTTGCGTCAGAAACATGTTATTAATGTTTGTCGCATGTAGTATCCTGTTGTGATCTTTACAGTATTTTTAAGTTCTGTAAATGTACTTTTCTAATAGGAAGTCCTCCCTTAGTAATATGATAGAATATTGTTGCATTGCAACTGCTATGCTATAAAGTTGTTTCTCTTGAGTTTCAATGTATTAATTCAATATACTGATTTCAGTAGATCGTGAATAGAAAGAGTAATGATTAATTATTGGTTGTTTTACACATAAGCACAGGGTAAAAAGATTTAGTGATGCGTCAGTAACAGCAAGCATATTTCTTATGTTCTTTACTATGCAAAACACTGTTCATCTGGTGTCCTCAGTGGGACTTCGAAGCCTTAAAGCCTTACATACCCAGCTCTTCTGTAGAAAGCTGATGGTTGAAAAAGCTATGTACTGTCACTGTGCAGCAGCCAATTTCTTCAGGTTAAGTTGGTTGCCAAAGGATGCTCTAAAAGCTCTCTAAATACATCTACACAAAGAATTTGACAAGCTCATTGTGTAGACAAGAGCAGTCTGCCTAATTAAAATGGATTTCCTGTGTTTGTCTACCACCAGGCGTGAAGTAACCTCAGCATAACAGAACTGGTGAAGTAACTAGTTCAATGTGTCATTTTTCTTCTGAAGCCTGAAGGTAGGGTCTCTCCCAACTCCAAAAACTGTTCTACAATGTCTGTTCCTGTAATTGATAATGACAAGATGGATAATACTACCCTTGATCATTGTTTAGTATGAACACTTCCTCCCAGTTTTTCTCTCCCTTGAGCTTTTGCTCAAGAGCTGTCTGTGAGAAGAAAGTTTATTTCTGGAGAAGCAGCCTCTTAAAAAAATCACTTCCTTGCTAACTAGCAGTAGTTAACCAGGAAGAGTCTGTTTTCCAGTTCTGTAACCATGGTAGTAGGCTCATCTGTGACATCAGTCCCACAAGGGTAGTAGAGCCACAACCTCTGTCCCTGCATGAATTCAGGACTGGCAATGTTGACAATAGATGTGCAACACTGACATCAGCAGGACATTGCAGTTACTGACAGAATGTTTTTGTGGTCATTACTACCTGTCCATCCAAAGAAACATTGTGGCTTTATGTTCCTGCAGATGCAGGTGACTTCAGGTGGAACATACATAGACTTCTATGATGATAACACTTCTGTATATCAGAATGAGTAGTTTCCTATGTTGTGTGAGTTATTGTTTGACAAAAAGGGTGTAAAAATGCCCGAAAGTAATTAAATGATTTTTACTATGTCGTATATATTGCTAAATACATGTTGGATGGTATGTTTTGTAGAAGTTACTGGCTTTGTTATGTAGTAGTATATTTTTATAGACAATTCTTATATATTGAAATGTTAAGAATATTTTCGTAAGAGATTTGTATTCATCATTGCTAATAAAATGAACCTGAAGAATTAATCCCTGGTTTTGCATTGGTTATTAGAACACATTTGAATGAAGTGATTATAAAAGGTTTATTAAAGAACTGTTAATCAAACAGTCCCTGTTAAATATGAACATATATGTCAAATTCTGCTGTTGTTAGCATGCTGCATCACTTCTTATACCTTGCAACAAGCTAGAGGAGAAAAGAAGCTCTGTTATCTTCCATGCAGCAGTTTCTTAACTGGAAACACTGTGGCGTTGTCAGGTCAGTAAAGATAAATTTTTCAGTGTCCAAGTGGCAGTTTGTGTTTGTATGGTTTTTGTTTGGTTGGTTGCTTTTTATTTTTATACATCATGATTTTCATTTAAGTCATGTCCCTTCTATCACAAGGTGATACTTGTATTTCAGTAATTAAATAAACTTTTCACCAGAGAGGAAAAAGCGGAAAAAAAATATATCTCATTTGCAAAACCACCACCATTGCTAAATATTAAAAAATTATCCTTGTAACCATGCTTCTCCCTGCAGTGCTGTCTGGTTTTGTAAGAGCAGAAGATAACAGAACAGAACAAGGGTATTAGTCTGCTTGACAGCTTTGTGCAGGTAATACATTTTTTTTTTGGGTGTGACTTGACTTAGCATTACAGAGGAAAATATAGATGAGGGAAGACATAGCAGGGAATTACTAGTTAGCCTGTCCATCCAGCACCCTCTTCTCCACCTTAACGTGCTCAAAGGTTAACTCATTGTAGATGACTTGAAATCATCTGTTTCTCAGGCTTTAAACTAAAGGGAAACCAAAGTACTTCCAAGAGAACTTACTGTGCCGGTCAAAGGCAGGAGAAGGCTAATTGTAAAAGAATTTTATGGAGAAAGTTTGCAACTTTTTCTTGGCAGTTCTGTGGGATCTTTTGAAAAACTGTAAATGTATAATGTATAGAAATTTAAGCTTTAAGGCAGGGTGGAAAAAGAGCTTTTTGGATAGGCAGCATTAAAATCTTCATTATTTACAAATGGATAGTGACATAGCACATGAAAAGATGAGGGCTGTTGATAAATACTAAGACTCTTGAAATAAAATTCTAGAATTATAGCTACCCACTCAAAAAAAAAAACCCAAACCAAAAAACCCCAAACAGCAACAACAAACTCAAAACAAAAAACCTCCCACCAAAACCCCAAACAAAACTAAAAAAAAAAGAAAGGAAAATGGGGTCAAAGGATTTCAAAGGATAAAGCATTCCCATTATTACTTGGAAAACAAACTTTTCTGAAGTTACAATGTGCTAATGAGCAGTGTGAGTTATCCCCTTACTGACTTGAAAGTTTTCTGACAGTCCTGAGCACAGGAAGCAGCACCTGCGATACAATATGTGGTTGAACCTTTCAAATGGGTTTCACTTAATTCTTTTGATTCTTCACTTAGCTTAGTGTTGAACTTCTATTTTCTGACATCACTGAATGAAGCTCCTACATTACCCTATCAAGTAGCAGTAGAGTCTGAAAAGGATAATGATGAACTACTTTGTCATCTGAGCTTATGTACTGAGTAAAGGGAAAATGAGAGATTTGAGTTCTTGCCCTGATGGTATAAAGTGTTTCTGGGGTCTGAGTGAAAAAGGGCTGGAAAGAAACCAAATGTTTTCTGGTCAATGAGTATGAAGTTCTTTAATTTTCACCCTGTATTGTGACTGCTCTGTCAGTAGGTGGGGCTATCTTTCTTAATTTATTCCTTAATGTGCAAGGTTAAACTAAACCCTGTTAAAAATCCAAATCCACAGCTTTGGACAGTACAAGTTTCAGTACAATGTGGCGTACACAATGTAAATATCTGAATTTAAATAGGAGGCCAAATGCTACTGAAGCACTTAAATGACTGTATAGAATGCTGCTCTGCAGACCCCAAGGTAATCTCTTAAACTCGTTTCTCTGTTGTTTTAAACTGCATCCTGCACCCCCTCTCAGTGCAAAACACTCTAGCAGGTGTAGAAGACCTTTGGCAACACTCTGAAATTCTGGGGAGCAATGGGAGAGTGGGCCTGCCACTTTCATGTGAACGTCAGTGAACTGGGAGGCATGTTGTAATGAAATTAGGCATCTCATCGGTAATGATGTTACTAGATGTGATACGGTCTGCATATCTAGTGTATGACCTAAGCATTCTTAAAAAGAAAAAAGGAGGGGCTGTGTGTGGTGGTAAAAAGTACATTCTTGCTATTAAATACTTTGGGATAATTTGTGATGAGTTCGGATGAATTTGGGCTACTAGTTCTGATTTTGCATAGAAATGGAATACATATGCTGTCTGAGCAGTTGATCAGCAGGTTGTAACTACTGCCCCCTGTTTTTCTCCTGTTTTACTGGGGGATTTACAAAAGTATTTTCTGATCCCCTCTGATTTATATTTTGGGCCTGGGGTGAGACCCTGCATTGTTCTTGAGCAGGTTCTTGGTGCAGGTACTGAGGCAGGGAGACCCTATACATCTTCTAGCACCTCATCACCAGGGTTCTTCTGCCAAATATTTCTAATGCCAGGGTTTTCCAGGAACTGTGTTGCTCTGATCACCACAGCACAGGGAAATGGACAGGACTAGGTGGGCTGAAAGAGCCTCTTCCTTCAGACCAGCCAGTTAAGTGGGAAAGTCATGCAGGCTTTTTAGCATAGACACACCATGCTTGAAGCCTGATAGAGTTGGGAATGGTTTTTCCAACTTCAGGTCAGTTTAGGGGAGGGAAATAATAGAAAGGGAGGAAGTGACACATTTAACTACTACAGTGAGCTAGGAAAAATACTTGTTAACTTGTTTTCCATTGGAAGGCTGGCTAGAGGACTTTTTGCTGGTGTTAACTGACACTGGTAGGTGTTGTTCTATTTTATAGAAAGTACTAGAGAGTTCTGGGGAAGCTAAGCAATGCTAAAGGAAAGAAAAACCTTTTTAATATTACTTGGAAAGGCTATGTGGCAAATGCATTTTATTTCATGTAGGATGCACTGTGAATCAGATATTAATATTTACTTTTTACTTTGCCATTTGTAATTTATTTCTTAAAACAAATATTCCTTTATATTCCTATAAAAGCTGTTCAGTCACTGTTGAGATTTGATCAGGAAGTGAAGGAAAAAGCTGTATGCTTTTAAAGTAATCCTGGTTATGGTAGGTTATATCACTTTACCAGAAATACTTCATGCCAACCAATGCTGTGTAGTAGATGTGTTCATTTTTCTCATTAAACATCATCTTTGTGTAATATGAATAAGACCCTATGTTCTACTATTTGTAGTAACATATGTAGGCAGTCCATATGAAAACACTTAGCTGACGTTCTTTACTCTTGCCGTATGGCAAAACATTTTCTTCATTATTAAAAACAGAGAGTGATAGAGAAATACTGCTATCTGAAATCTATGGGAGGACTTCATATGGCAAGGTAGCATTTCAAGCATCTTGACCCAGCTTTAGAGAACAGCCTTCTGTATCTCATGTTCACTTGGAAGGGGAGGGGAGAGGAAAGGCAAAGGCAAAGTGTGGGGAAAAATCTTTGTTCTCTCACTTGCAAAACATGAACCCTGCCTGTGTGATTGGGTGCATATTTAAGGAAGAGAAGGAACAGTTTGTTCTCTGCTGATTATTTAAGAATACCCTTGACAGTGTGTTGCTTTAGATTACAGCATGTATCCCAGGGTTAGCATGGAAGAAAATAGGAAAACTAGTGTTAAACCACAATTTTGTTTGTTTAGTATGCCTTTGTTGAAACCTAGAACTCTTGATTTTGAGATGATGGATGTGACTTTATTTTGGCTTGTAGCTCTCTAAATGCCAGAGTTTTGATCAACAAATTATTATACTGTTTTCAAGAGGAATATACTTGCCAGTTTGTTTCAGCTCTTCTGAATTTTCCAGAGGACTCTTTGGTATTTTCAAGATTTGATGTCCACAGGTATTTTGCAGCATGTTTTTCTAATTTGCCTTTTGTTTCCTTTTATTGGATATTTAGAGCGTCATTGCAGGATTGAAAACATTTATTTGCAGCCTTTACTGATCCATTTTTATGAAAAAACAGGCTTCCTTTTTCAAATGCATGCTTATAAATATATTCCAGATGGGTGACTGATGAGAAATTTAGTCAATTTTTTGATATTTACATTTCATTTCTCCCATTGAAACATTTTGAATGCATTGGGAACTTCTAGACAGAAGCATGAAGGATTAGTTCTCTTTGTCTTGAGGTTAATGGGTATTTTTTGACCCCCTAATTTTTATATAGATCATACCACGCTTACATACAATTTGCTGTAAAGAACAGTGGCTACCTTCAGTTCCTCAGTTGTGCTTGCACTCTCATCTGTCAGATATGGAAGGGAGGTGGCTGCTATGCTTGTACCCTCAGGGGGACAGGAGTATTGGGTATGCAGTGACGGCACACAGGAAAGGGAATACAGCACTACAGATTGGTCAAAACAATGCAAAACACTCCTAATCCTGCATATAGTGAAGATTAATATGACTTGGAGATCATCCATCTTACACTCTCTGTCCCCTGAAATGCTCCAATCAATGGACTGTTCACTGGAAAGCCAATGACATTTACAACACACTGTTGACTTAGAAACTTGAAATCAGGAGGAGATATCAACACCAGACACAGAAATACTAGAAATTTATGTTTTGGAAAAATGCTCTTCCCTTATCAGCCCCTTTCCCAAACAATTTGGTTCTTTAACAACAGTTTTGTTCTTATAGTCTGGATAGCAAGTTTTCTGCACATGATCTTAGGTCATTTGTTTAGAATTTGGTGATGGTTTTGTTTAGGCTTTTTTTTTTCACTTTTTTTTTTTTACCTCTCAATTTTAGTTTTCCAACTGTTGTGATAATTTCAGGTGTACTTTTATTGCTATGTTATCACTCTGAGTAATTGTAGTTTAGGATTTTCAGTATCAAATGCCTCATAACCACATGTATTTATTTTCTTAGCCTTAACATATGATTCCAAGTTGTAATTAGTGCCTCAGTGTTAAAGTGTACCAACATGTCTATAAAACACAGCATATGGATATTTTGATGACAGAAAATTGGAAGATGGTGCTTTTATAAACCTGAGAGCTGTAGAGCAGATGTGGAAGGAATGACTGCAAAGAATCTCAACTGGCATATAAAACAGAAGCTGAACTTTATTTTGTTTTTATTATAAAAGAAAGGACACATTATTAAGGTTTTGTTATATTTAAGGTTACACAAAATTGAGTTGCTGAGGGTTAGCTGTGGAACTATGTGCACTGATGTGACAATTAATGGAATGAGGCAAATTTTTTTTTTCTTTAAATATTTTGTACTAGAACGCTAGACATTGATTGTAAAATATGTAGGTTTAGAAATTACAGTAAATTTAATGATGTTACTTTTGGGGGGAGAAGTCTGTAATAGATATTGCAAAGTTCATGTCCTTTTTTTAATTTCATGAGCAAAGAGCAAAATAATGACTACCCTTTTTGCAGTCTGGTTGTCTGGCTTCTTTCATGGAAAGTCCTGGTCATATACTCATTTCTGAATAACTGTTAAGATTAACCACAAGTATTCCCATACTCTCACATTTTCAACATCTAATCAGCCAGTCTGACCTTGTTGAAAACAGTAGATTATTATTTACTTACCTTTTACATATTTCCGTAAAGCACTGACGTGCCTACCCCTTAAAACATGGGAACTATAATAGTGCTAAAAGATTTTTCTCATTTCATTTTCTTTTCCAATTGATTTGTTAGTGTAATGCTACATTAGAATTGCACTGAATTACTATCCAGTATGAAATACTACCATAAGCTTTCAGAATAATTTGGGCAGATAATGGACTTACTTTCTTTTCATAAACCTACTGTTTAAAACAGTATGCTTATTATTTTTCATTCTATCATTAGCACTTCTAAAAAGAAAAGAGGCTGTGGCAGAACCACATGCATCTTTTATGTCCCTAAGTATCAAAGAAATTATGTTGAATTTATGCATTACAAATGCTGCTGGTAGTGTAACTATATGTTGCTATGACAGTATGTACACAAGCACAGTGACAGCAAAAGCCAATATGTTAATAGAACTACACAGGAATTTAATCTAAAAAGTGGATTGCTTTCAAATGTGAATTTACTGCATGTGGTCTTCTATTACTGCTGGAAAAGATGGGTCCTTCAACTTATTAACTGACAGATGCTTATTCTTGAGCTTTTTTTCTTTTTTTATAGTATCAAATGTCAAAACAGCGAGCAAAGCCAGACCTTTTGTTCCATGTCCAGAATTCACGTGTGCTAGGAAATGTGAATCAAAGCTGACAAAAAAAAGTAATTGGTTACACATTGGAATATCTGAATAGTCCAACTGTATGTTTTCTTTACAAAATTGATTCAGTTTTATTTTTGCCAGATTCAATAAACTAACAGTTTAAATACATGTTGGAATCTACTTCAATTCAATAGCTTTAAATGAGAAAAACACCACTGAAGAATTAGATTTGAAAAAGACATATGAGAGGCCAGGCTCTTTTACACATTGTATTTTATAACCAAAACCACCTTGGTTTCCTGAATTGACTGAATTGTGCTTTCTATTTGGAAGCCAACCATCAGCAGTAGAAATGAGGGACCTCAAAATGCAAGAGTGATAAGGATGAAATTGCTTCTGTGTAGGTGACATGGGACTAGACTTCAAGCCTAAGTTAACTCCTCATAAGACATAGTTCATGAATTGCCCAGTGAAAACTGAAGATTAATCTAGCCCTATGAATGTCACCCTCAACTCTCCTTTAAGTTCAATCACCTACTACTCCCCTTGGCAGTGTACTTTCTTTGCCCTGTATAAACAGTGTTTTGTTAACAATCATACAATTCTCTGTGTATTACCTCCTTTTTTTAGGATATTAGTTCCCCAAAACAATTATTGAAGTTTCCATGCTGATTTTTTAATGTCTTTATCCCTTAACACATCTATTTCCCAAAAGTGAATCCTTCAGGCTCCTTTAGGAATCCTTCCGGCATATACCTAGAGAAGCAGCAGTAAAGAAAATGGCTGTGGACATTAAACTTTGTGTATATGTGCAATAAATAGTACATAAAATGGCAGCATAGTTGGCTGAAGTAAGAATACATGTTTTGTATAGCACAAAAGACAAATTCTACAAATAACAAGTAGCAGAATTAAGTCCTAAAAGAAGAGCAGCATATGGGAAAAAGGCAACAAAATTCTTGGCAACTTTATGCAATTCACTCCCCGTATCCTCCACGTTTTTAGTAATTAAATCTCTTGATGTGTGTGGGTATTATATATCTGTGCCAAACTTCACTGGAAAACACTACAAGATTTTGAGTTACACTTTTTACATAGAGGGTACTTTGAATCATCCAACATGAAATGAAGTATCTTAACATTAAGAAGAGAAAAAATACTAATGCACTTTGTAGCTACATGCTTTCTAATGTTATTGCCCTCTGTGTTGGCACCCAAATTTTTCAGCTATTAGAAGAAAAATAAATGTTTGAAATGCCTTATGACTTTAGCCGTTCTGGTTGATTACCTAAACAAATTCCCGTGTTGGTTCTAGAATTTGGTCAAATGTGTACTGTGGCAGGTTGCCAGTAAAGGAACTGAATGTTAAATTGACCCTGTAAGACTGGTTGTTATTTAGACACGGGCATTAGGGACAATACAGGTTTTATCATTTATTACATGAATAACTCATTGTCCTGGATGCTTATTTAATGGGATGACAGATTATGGGCAAGTCAAGTCATTTTTTGGTTTGCGGGTGAAGTGAATCCCTGATTACAATAATAATTTGGTATTCACAGAATCATAGAATAGTTAGGGTTGGAAAGGACCTCAAGATCCAACCCCCATGCCATGGGCAGGGATGTCTCACCCTAGACTCTGTCCAGCCTGGCCTTGAACACTGACAGGGATGGAGCATTCACCGCTTCTTTGGGCAACCCATTCCAGTGCCTCACCACCCTCCCAGTAAAGAACTTTTTCCTTATATCTGGCCTGAACTTCCCCTGTTTAAGTTTGAACCCATTGCCCCTTGCCCTATCACTACAGTCCCTAATGAAGAGTCCCTCCCCAGCATTCTTATAGGCTCCCTTCAGATACTGGAAGGCTGCTATGAGGTCTCCACGCAGCCTTCTCTTCTCCAGGCTGAACAGCC
>JANHGB010067227.1:0-12435 GCA_026283785.1 Coracopsis vasa
GCGCGGGCGGGACGGGTCGGTGTCGGTCGCGGCATACGCGAGCTCCTTGGGGGAGCCGATGCCGAACAGGGCCTTGGTGGCGCCCACGTCGGCACCGGCCTCGGTGAGGTTGGCGCGCAGCTCGCGGCGCAGGTCGCGTCGCCGCGGACCGCGCAAGCCCCGCATCTCGAGCCAACGTGGAAAATGTGGTTGTGTTCACCTCTGGCAAAAGGACAAAAGCAAAGAGTGGGTCAATAACAGTTTGTATCATTGCATTTATTTCTTTACTGAATGTGTATCTAAGACCTAAACTACAATTTTGCAAAACCAAATGGAATAAATGCAGTTAAACTCTGCAGCTGATCACTGTTACTGCACCAACATTTTCTTAAGTGCTCTGTAATTTTAGTGACTACTAACTCTTTGCAAGCCACTTTAATAAACCTAATCAAATAAAGTAGTCATTTGTAAGAGTCATCAAAGAAATGCTACTCCCTTTGGATACATGGTCCTTCATTACTTGGATAGATGCATTTGCTGAAGACAGAGCTCCACTAGACTGATTCAAGTCAGGTCAACAAATTCCATATTCCAGATGACAAAATATTATCCATCAAAGAAAAAAGAAAAAATAAAAATTTTCATAGAATTAGAGTGGTTTGGGTTGGAGGGGACCTTAAAGCTCATCCGGTCCCAACCCCCCTCCCACAGGCAGGGACACCTCTCACTGGATCAGGTTGCTCAAAGCCCGGTCCAGCCTGCCCTTGAACACTGCCAGGGATGGGGCAGCCACAGCTCCTCTGGGCAACCTGTGCCAGTGCCTCGCCACAGTCACAGTAAAGAACTTCTTCCTTATATCTGATCTAAACCTACCCTCTTTCAGTTTAAAACCATTTCCCTTTGTCCTGTCACTACGTGCCCTTGTAAAATGTCACTCTCCAGAGTGACAATTACGCTCAAATGATGTACTTGAGGTAATGCACTGGAGAGAAACTCTGGCATGTAGTGCAAGGACCTCTGGGGCCATATCCCCAGATTCTCAATACTCAAGTATGCTTAAATGTACTGGAAGATTCTTTACAGTGAATGGTGGAAAAACTTTTTAGCCATTACAATGTATAAAGCCATGTAACAGAAATACTAGTATTGGCCTGGATGGAAATGTGCACACAAAAGCACCAGAAGAAACAATGGAGCAAAGCAGCAAAGCTGTATCACAGTGGAACAGCCATTCCTCTTCCTGTTATCTCAGCAATAAGACAGACTATAATCATAACAATATGTGAGATGAAGAAGCAAACAGAATGGGCAGCAACCTTGTTGAAGAATTATAAAGGATAAAATAAACAGGGTTGTAAGGCAAAACGATTGCCCCATAATAACCATTGACTCCTAAAGACTATAAAAACCTGTCCAAACCCTATTTTTTTGCTTCCGGTGGAAAGAAACCCAAGATATATAATGAGGACTTGAAAACTATTTGTTGTTGCCATCCATATGACATAGAGGTGATCCTGGCAAAATTGCTCAGGTGTGCATGCATCTTAGTGCTTGTGAGTATGTGGACATCAGAGACTGAATCAATTTATTTAGCAGATTGTAAATTAAAATCACATTCTGCCTGTCTAAAATCTTGTATTGTCTTTTGTTGCACTAGCAACCTACATGGATGGTGTATTTCTTCTTTGCGTAATACTACGTTATGGATTTAAGTAATGTCTTTGTTGTTCCCTTGAGCAGAATGGCTCAGAAATTCTGATTCTGTTCTTACAACACTTCATTCAGCAATTTCAAATGTGGGTAATCATAGATGAATGGAGGTTTTCCAATGTAAACAGCAAGGTAAACTTAGTTAATTGTTTTGAAAGTGAAATCTGATAAATCTGTATGGAAACACATGTCATGATTGCTTATGCAGAGTAAGGGTTGGCTCTGGTAACTCTGTTGGTCCCTTGCAAATCAATATTCTGAATTGCTGTGACCAGTTCAGATGATTCTGTCATACAGCTGTGTATGGCAAAATGGCTGTACAAATAGCTGAGGACATGAATTCCTGTGATCTTTACGATTTGCCTTCTTCTAAGTCAGACCACTTGAGTTAAAAATTTCTGTACAACTAGAGATAACCATTCTTGGGGGAACAGGAATCCACAGGCAATATTCAGTAAAGTAATACACAGAAGAGTCTGGTTAGAGGGGGTACAGCCACTTTGTGTCGCTCAGGGGTCCAGAATAGACAGAGATGACATCATCACAGTAGTGATTCTGGTGATACTGTTACTGATGAAAGCCATTATAGTCTATATTTAATATGAAAAGATTGGACTTGATTTAGCTCATGGGAAGGATAAATTTCACATTTTTAAGCTTTTTTTTCATTTAATTTGTCTTTGCTTTGTCAAAACAAGGAGTTGCTTAATCTGCATGTCCCTAAGTAAAAGAACACCCCTTAATATATAATTAAAGGTGCTGAAGGATAGAGTCCCTGGATGTACCTAAACGCCCTTGCCAGAACCAGGGGGGTTTACAAACCGTAACTGGGAACATCACGAGAAACTACATCTTTTAGCTATGGGAGCTGTGTTTCTTCCACATTGCTTTGCTTGTTCTTTCCACAGTTGATTCTTTTTTGGGAAGAAATTGACAATATTGGTGGAAATCAATGTGCACACACACACAAACCCCCAGATATTTCATATCTTTAAAAAATCTAAAGATATACCAAATTGCTCACTTCCACAGAACTCCACAACACTTGCTGGTGTAAGGCTTAGTCAGGTATATCTTCACCCAGCTGCAGGCACAGATTTATTCTGAGTACTTCTAGCCTTTACTTTCCCATGAAAGAATTAGTTTGCAGCATGCTGTAACCCCTAGGTGTATTTCAGCATTATTCTATGCAATAAACCAAAGGTTAGTTGCTACACAGTGTATTTACTAACATTTGTGAGGAGTCTCCTCTGTTTCTTTGCTCTTAGCTCAGCAGCAACAAGCATGCCAAAAAGAGTTTTGGGGTTTTCTCTTTTCTTTTAACACAAATTCTGTCTGCTAGTTAGGATTTCTTAAGTAATCAGACATGACTCTGTGAGCAGGGGTCTGGTCCAAGATCCATTGGAAATCTGTGCCTTATGCAGAAAGATTACCTAGTAGGCATTATCAAGGGCCTGCTGCATTCTAAACACAAAGAAATGGGAATCCTGAATAGTATTGCACCTTCCTGTATGGCATCAACTCCCAAACCAGCTTGCTGCCCAGCACTTGCAAGCCTTTGGTGGCAGCAGCTGATTGCTTGCTTTCCTCTGAGACAGTAGCTGCTATAGCACTTCTTCAGGCTTCCTGCAAGCTGCTATCATCCCAGAAAAAAGGGGCAAGCTCATGGCTGAGAAAAAATGGCATTGTGGCATATTGCCACATGCTGCCCTAACCCACTTGGAACAGATCTTTACACAGGCTTAATTTTGTATTGTTATATGAACACCACACTTAATGCCATTACTGGTTGCTCAGAGAAATAATTCTCAAATATAATGCATTTTGAAGATTCTATTCTATTAAAATAGAGGGGTTTCATGTTCATAGCACATTTTTAAAGTCCTTTTAAGAATGAATTACAAGTGTGACCTGACACTTGTAACATGCATTTTAGTATTCTTCTATCCCTTCTTAGGAGGAGGGTTCTGTGCTAATTTTAGCAACTATTTTTTTTTCTGCTATTAAGTTCCTATGTTATTTATATTGTACTGCAAAGGCTTTGTTGAATAAATGTGCCTGGCATTTGTGGCGACAGGGCGTGAAATTTATTGTCCTTCATTCTTGTAGGAGTTGAGTCCCAGTGAAACTGGGATTCTTCTGTGACCACCCTCTCTGACCACCATCTCACACATATATAAGCCTGAAGACACAGAACTGCAGGAGAGGCTGTGGATGGCTGTACCAGTCCAAGTAAAGTCTGAGGTCAAAAATAGGCTTCATCTCTCTGGGGCCCTCCTTTTCCCTGTGGATGATTGTGAGAGTGTGCTATGTTTCCCCTTAACATCTTCTGGGAAATTCTTCCCTTCCCTCTCCATGAGTATGGAGACAGGGGAATGTTGCCACACTTCTGCCCATCACCTCATCTCTTTGTGCTCCACCTTACCAGAATGTTTCTCTTCTGAACTCTTCTGTAGGATCTGAAAATGTGCTAGGCCTTAATAAAACACATACAAGATCAACAGTATACTGCCTCTAGATATTTCCATTGCGGAGCCAAGGAAGTGGGGAGGAGAGACTGATGAATGACTCTATGGTCACACATGGGAAAGAGGGAAAAGTGTTTCCAAATGTTCTGTTAAAATCTGTAACATATTTCTTAAAATTCTCACATTTCAAGTCAAAATCCCCTAAGAGAGAATATCTGACCTTCACTATCTTTAACTGTGTGTTTCCATACATGCCACTGCCAAAATGCTGAGTAGGCATTTGAGATTTACCTTTAATACGCCATTTTAGCTGACAAGATGCTTCCTGTGAATCTCAAAACTTTGTCCTGAAATAGGTGCAATTTCACTGCAAATACTAAGAGTAGGATATACTGCTATCTGAGCAAATGCCACTGAGGCATTATAGATGATAGGATATCAGCATATGTAAGAAATATAAGCAAAGAGCACCTGAAAGTTTATCAAAAAGCTGTATTCCTTCAAAAAAATAAAAAAGAAACAAGCTAAATTATTTCTACAATAGCAAGTAGCACCATGCAATAGCAGTGGATCTGTAGAGTAAAGCAATTGGCTTTGAGGACCTCGGCTTCATGCTAAATATATTAGCGTGTGTGTGGTTAATTATTTTATATTATTTCTTGCCTGGTTCTGTATGTTTGACCCCCTCATTGGCAGATGGAACATATTTCTGATTTAGTTTGACTCGAAAAGAGCCCAGTTCACGTGCTCTGTGACCAGTCTGCAGTGTAAACCAATGCGCACTAAGTGGAGACAATTAGGTTTGCTTCAAAAGTTCACTTCTGGTGCAAACTAAACTGCTAATGTTAACCCCAGAAGACTTACAATCAGAGTTGTGGAGCAACTCCTTTGGGAGGTAAACTAAATTGAAAAAAAAAAAAAATCTGAAATGTTATTTACCCCTTTTGTTCCTACTTGCTTGTTTCACCTGGGCACTGTTCTCCCATAAGCATTCACAAAGTCATTTTGTGTCTCTTTCAAACTCTCTTTCTTTATTATCTCTCCTACCAGGCAGGTTGCAACCATGAGAACTGTTTGTTTTGCCCACCAATAATTGTCTCCTTGCAGAGTCCCATCTTCCTGTATCCAACTGTTTTATTCGCAAAAACTAAGAGTAAAACAGATCTTCAGGCCAATAACTGACATCTTCCTATGGTGTCTGTAGAGTGCTGACAGAATCAGGCACTGACCTGTGACTGCAGTAAGCAGATGTAATGGTAACACATAACTAATAACAAAGCCATCCTGGCATCCAATATACTGCATCTGCGTCACTATTCCAAAAAAGAAACCAGGTTATTCACACCCTCCTTAACTTCCCATGTGCATGGGTTTTTAAAGTCAGAGTAGCCAAAAATGACTTCTCACACAGAAATATGTTATCATGGAGTCTCGACTTGTCCTAAGCTTCAGCAAAAAAGAAGGTCCTTCTTAAGAAAGAAGGCAGAGGTGTTATTTTAAGAGTCCCTGCTTTACTGTTCCCCCAATGTACCTCACAGCAGAGACTAAATGAAAACATAAAACAATAAAGCCAAATGTTAGCATTCCAGGCATGTGGCTAGAAATCTGAGCTAGGATTAGCAGTCAGCAGTTCTGATTCCCTAAATCACTTTGGCCAAGTTGCTTAGGCCCTGTTTACATTAGATTTCCAGCTGTATGGAGAAATGGTTCAAATATGAAAGCTTAGATTTCTATAAAGCCCCTAGTGTTAGGGATTTCCTCGGTTGATGGATGCTCAATCTCAGACACTTTTTAAAGAGGCTTTCTGCAGTATCTCAAATCACAAGATGCTTTTAAAATTCAGGTTTTATTTAATTTGATCCAGTTGTGCTGCCTCTCAACAAAGCAGCAGTTTTGTTAAAACCTTCTTTCTTTCAGAAACCTCTTTGAAGAATATTTTAAATGCATGTCAAATAAAGTCTCAGTGGTGTCCCATAATACTGGGAGTCCCTGTACTCATATTTAGCTCAGTTGTTTCCCACTGAAGTCCTAGTTATGTATCACATTTATACCAGTAACTAAGTAGAAATTTTAAAGCTTTCCTCCCATACCAGCAAAGGAAAGCATGTGAATGGAGTTTTCACCTTCTTTCTCTGTTTCCTCATCTGCAGAAGACAGACAACTGGCAGAGAGACACTACTATACTAGCTGGCTGCTCAGAGAACTGAACACTTCAGATTAGCAATAAAAAGCTAATGCTCTTGATTTGTATGATCTGTGGTGCAATCTCACAATTGGTGCAAACTAATCTGCAACCAGATGAATGGAGCCATCGCTGCTCTTGCCATTTGCCGTGTGCTCCCCATCATGCCAGGTTTAAGACCAGGAAGACATGCAGTGAGTATGCTCAACTTGATCATCTGGCTGAAAACCTTCTCTGCTAAAAAAAGATAAATCAACTAGGCTGGGAACCTGATTCAGCTCCCCACTGACCACAGGAATGTTAGCACAGACACAAGAGCAGGGGGACTGGAGTGGCTAGCAAGAGGGAGGAGCAGGTCTTCTCCTGTTGGTAGCATTATGGACTTAGACTTGCTTACGCTATTCATAAAAGCATACTCTGAAATGCATTGCAAAACGGCATTAGCAGCATGAGGAACTTCAAACTGGCTCAAAGGGAACGTAAGACAGACTACTAGTTGCAGAACATGTACAAGTACAGTTCTGACCTGACAGATCAATGCTGCTATCTTTCTTTTCTCCCATTTCTGAACACATGGCTTTGCAGCCTCAGCTGCAAACATCACCGTGAGTAGCTAGCATATACAGCAGCTGGGTACTCCTAAGACACTTGGGTGCCCACCAGTTTTCGAACTGACTGCAGAAACAATAAGCAGGCACCAGCCTGGTCTCAGCAGATCTTCTATCCGCCTGTGCCTTCTTCCCTTACATGATGTCCCTGACACATGGTGAATCCATAGTTAATTTGGCCCTAGCCTTTGCCTCCCAAAGGAAAAACCTGTACACCCATCTGACATAACACCTATCCATTACTATATACTCTGTGCAGTACTGTAGTTCTCAGTATTCACAACACTTGGAAAGAAGAAGCATATAAAATTCAAGATCTCTAGAGCTTCCAAATACAGCTCCAGAGAGTGCTCTGCCATGATGACAGAGTAAATCAAACAAAACAAACAAAAATCTTCATTACCACAGAAACTGATCAGTGAGCTAAAACAGCCTGGCATAGTTCCTGTCTCAGTGGATTCACCTCTGAGATCTCCAGAACCTTGAAGCTAATGCTGTTATTAATTGTTTCGAGTCTCAAAAGAGTAAGAGTGAAGAACAAAGAAAGAAACCATATGGTGACCTCAGAGAAGTCTCTGAAAGAGAAGGCCAGGCAGCTCAGGTGGGGAGAGATTAGAAGGCAAGAGCAGAGATCACTTTCCTTCACTGAATACTTGTAGAGGCTTTAAAGCCCTGGAGGAGAAGATGAAGAGGAAATGGATTATCTCCCTTTCACCTCCCTTGGCACAGAACACTTAGACTTCCCTGTGCTTTACAATGCTTCAGCACATCATTGAGAGCAGTAGTTTGCCTCAACTCCTTTCCACATAACTGAAAACAGCAGCTTCTGGATTACAGGCTCCTCTGATTCCTGTAGCCCAGACACAGGAGTGGAACTACCCCATTCCCGCTCCCCAAGATTCTGCTCTGAGGTCATAAGGAGGGAGACCAGGCCAGCAAGCAATGAGGAACTCCACTGAGCCAAATGCTGGAAGCTTCAGAAGTCAGATGTCTTCTTCCATTTTATTGAAAATCCCCCTGCTGGCAATCATGTAAGCATTCATACTTTTAGAAAATAGATTGTTTGTTGTGCAAATTTGCACGTCTCCTACTTCTATCAAAAAGCCAAAGGATTTTAAGTGGAGCAAAATATTCCCTGTCATTTCTTTTAATATCCCTACAGGTCTGCAAACTCCACATATGGGCAATAATCTGTCCAGGCCAGCAGGCTACAGAACTATAGCAGGCTATATAATGAAAGCACATCTGACATCCTCTTGGAAATGTATAGCATGCAAACCAGCACATATTGCAGCACTATTTCATAAGATGGCCTGTTAAAAACTACTCACATATTCCCCTGCTCCTCAATAATTCCACCAGTTCCACTAATCTGTGCAAAACTAATAAAGGTGTACCAAGCCAGTTACATAAATGTTCATATCAATGTCTCAAACAATTTGTCTGCCTTCTATATGGAATTATTGAAAATAAGAACAGAAAATGCTAAGCAAATGCTGCAGAGCACAGAAACAGCCCAGCCAGCCTAGGTGTTGAGGGAATGCTGCTGTGTCCATGGCAAGCAACAAAAAAGTGTTCAGCAGGGTTGGGTTTATTAGTCTGGACTTAGTGTAGCACTAATGTTATTTTGGGAGAAGAAGGGAGGGGCTTTGTTATATCAAAACAAGCTTTGTTTGTACGTTCCAACATGAACATGTTCTACATCAAAGATAAACCACTGTCTATTCCTGAATACTGAAGGAAGGCACAAGGCTGCTATAAGATTACTTCTCATTTGCAGCAGAAATCTACAGTACAATCAGTACTATCTACAATGGTTAGCTAAAAGCATCACAGTGCTGCTTATTCAAAACAAGTGGATCACTAGTTCCCACTACAGCACCCAAATAGCGGAAACAATGCCACCTCTAAGGTGCAAGAGGAGTATTTTTCTGCAATCCTGGATATAACCCGAGTGAGTCATGCGTTCCCCTAAGCACTGACTACAAATGTACTTTATTCCTTGCAAAGTATCATTTGCACATGGCTATGCAGCATACATATGTTGAACATCAGGATAAAACACAGCCAAGCCAATTTAGAAGTGAACTGCCAGAGACATGCTGTCATTAGACAAATCCCAAACTGCATGTCACAGAGAACAAGAAAGTGCAAGATGATGCTACACTGCTACAGCTCAAGGTTTTCCATGACAGTGAGGTATTGGTTAGGTGTGATTTATACTGGGGAGATAATAATTGCTATGTAAATACAAAAAAAAATTGGATAAGCAGTGAGGAAAATAAACACGGACACATTTCAAGAAATTGTGAATGGATGCTTGCATCAATTAAACCAAGGTGTGCTTTTCTTACCTGCCTGTTTGATGAAAAGGATGCTTTATTTCAAACAAGCTGCTGAGACTATGGAATGACAGCAAATATATTAGAGAATAATAAATGCTGAGGCTGCTACTTTACTTTTCCAATAGGCAATTCTGAGGTTTGTGCAAACTTAATTTTATTTGAACAGTTTTCTGACTGAGATGGTCATTCCCAGTAATACCTACACCTACTTGCTGAGTTGTGCTATGAACATCCATCAGCTCTGCATAATGTATGAGACAGAAGCATCGGCAAGCCAGCTAATTCTTTGCAGGGTAATAAATCAGCATACATGTCTTCAAGCTGAAAATTAATAAGTGCATATAATTCTTCATAACTATATCCAGCGCTTTGAAGCACGATGCAGCACGTACAATTGAGGATGCAGGAGACAGATTTTTTTTTACTGAAATGAAAATGCAGAATTTCATGCTTAGGTTTGAAAGAAGTATAGCTTAATAAAATAAAGCTTACAATTCAAGTCACTCTTTTACTTCAAAACTAATTTATTGCACAGTTTACACATCCTGCAAGTGATGAACAATGGCCTTGGATAATTAACTTTCCTTACAAAGTGTGGGAATCAAAGGATATGTTTTAGATGTGTGGTCACAGATATGACCGTGCTGATGAATTGCAAATAACCAGCCTGAGAGCTGATGATGTGCTTTCTTTGATAGCTGTACTGTTTATAAATTCTCTTTTCCAGGATGAGAAAAGCACTTAATAATAGGATTTTTGGTCCGTGGATTTAAATTAAAAGAAAGTGTGGCTGTGTGCAAGTATAGTTGCTAACAAGAAGAAAACTGTGCTGGTCAGTTACCAGTTATTTTGACATCTATTCATGACAGGTTTTGTCCACCACAGCTAGTACAAGTCCTGGCAGCCTATTAAGACTCCAACTCAATTTGCAGATCCTACACAGAGTGCAATAATTCATGGAGCAATCCCTCTCTTTACTTATAATTCTGGCAAGCCCTACATGACATCATTGGAGGATAATTTTGTGTATTGTTTTCCAAAACTAATTCACACTTCTCCCATCATTTTCCAGGTAAGCTGTGGCAGCAGATACTGCTGCTCACAGCAAAAGCTACAAACAGCATCCCACCCAAATGCTCACACAGACTAGATCTTTCAAGGGGCCATGTAATCACCCTTCAGTGAGAGCTACCTGAGGTCACTTAAAGCCAGGAAGCCTGACAGAGATTTTCCTTTATCCAGTATCTGAGGTCTAAGTGATGCATGCTCTGTAACAACACACAGACTCTGAAAGGTTCAGTCTTCACCCTCCAACATTTTAGGAAGGCTTCCGCACTTTGTAGGAGTAGACACATACTTGGCAGCAAATACCAAAACAACTAGCATGCACTGCCAAAGGCAAGCTGGTAACACATCTGGTATATTCAAGGCTCTGTGTCTGTGTTAACACACTCACTCCTGCACTCCTGTGTCGCAGATGATTTTGCAGCTTCTAACTAATTTAACAAGATTCCCATTTTGAATAAGCCATGCATAGCTTTAATTCCCATTTGTGCAGGTTTAAGGAGAAGATTCATATATAGCTATTTAACTTCACCAAAAATACTTTTTCAACACTCTGGCCAAAAGAGCAATGGTTCATTAGGAAAGGCTTCCTGTTTGAGGAGCTGGGTGCGGACCTCACCCTTCTTCCCTGATTCTCATGCTACAACCTTTGGCTGCCATTACCAGCCTCTCACTCTCCAGCCTCTCCTCAACATAAACATTTGCCATAACTGGATTCTTTGTTTGCAAAACTGGAGTCCAGACCATAGAAGGCTCAGCCCATGAAGAGTGTCTTCACAGAGGGAAATGAAAAACACTGGCTCTTATCGGCTGCGTGTTTCACTCTCTCCTGCCACTATCTCTAGCTGAGCATGGTAAGCTCCACTACGGAGCTAATTTCCTCCCTTTCTGGGACTCGAGGCACATGTGCTTTAGTGATACAAGATTCCTCTCCCTGAGTTTAATACTGAAGCAAGAATTCATCTTAAGATTGTAAGTCACAACATGGTAGGAAAACCCATGCAATTCAGAGGCAAAAAGTTCCTTTGCATCTTTAAGGGGATTTGAGAATTTAACCTGATTCCTGTCTCTATTCCCATTACAGGCTGTTAACCTGTGGCAAGCACTGTTTGTTTAAGCTGGACACAAAGCAGTTACATTAAATGGTCTTTTGGTAGTGGTAGCTGAACAAGAGAACAGAAAGGCTGGGCAGGCGCAGTGGTAAAGTTGTATGTTTGATTTGTATGTGACTGCTTAAATGAAGCTGTCACTTGCCACAGTAGTCAGACAATACCACTGACACTATTAGACAAAAAACAGAATGTAGAAGGCTGATTTTACATGGCTTTATGAGATATTATGTGGATACTACACCTCTAGAAGTGTTCAAGGCCAGGCTGGATGAGGCTTTGAGCAACCTGGTCTAGTGGAAGGTGTCCCTGCTCATGGCAGGGGGTTTGAACTGGATCATCTTTAAGGTCCCTTAAATCCAAACCGTTCTGTGATTCTGTGACTGAGGGTTCAATAATGCAATGCAGTGTCTTCCATGCCCTGATTGCAACAAATAGTTCAAACATTAATTTCCTCTAGAAAATTAAGCAACATTCTGTTATCTTCAGCACCATTGCAGAGAAACAGCAACTATTCACCTCTGTCCTCTACAGCCTTTTTACCTTCAGATTTCTCGTTGAAAAGCGGGACTAATATCTAAGTATTTAGTATCATTCAGGGTTTATTAGCTCACACTACAGGTACCGCAGCGGCGCTGCTTTACCTACAGCTCCCCCTCGCGGCCACAGCGCGGCAGGGCCCGCATGCCTTCCCTCAGCCCGCAACCTCGCGCCTCTGCGGCCGCCTGCCACCTCCTCCTCCTCGCACCCTTCTCTCCGCTCCGCCCCGTAAACCCGGGGCTGCCGCTCGGACGCGCAGCGTGAGGGCCCCCGGGGCCGATCCTGGGCTCCCTCGGGGAAGGGAGGCGAGACCCCTATCAAACCACCGCTCCCTTACACCTTTATCTGGAGCCTGGATATGAGCAACATGAAATAAGGGTTGGGTTTTTTTTTATTAATACTTTGAGCATGAAGGGACACAGCAAATGT
>JANHGB010067227.1:14617-26056 GCA_026283785.1 Coracopsis vasa
CAGAAGAGAAATTTCTAATTAGCTAGGATTTGTACGGTTTAAAAATGAGCTTCTGAAATAAAATAGCAACTGGTAAAAGCTTCTAGGAGAAGTAATTAAAATAGGTTGCCATTTGTCCTCAGTATTTGTTTTATAGAAAGTAGTATTGGTTGTTTTCTAAATCAATACTGTGTGACTGCCTTGGGAATTAAAGACAGAAGTAGTTATTAATGTCACCTTTAACTACATACAAATTGTTAATTGTCCCTTTCAAGCCATAGTGGCAATGTTTACTGACTCACTCTAGCCTTACTGGTTGTATCTTTGGCTTGCTTAAGTCAGGGTCAAGTTCAATTTGTTGCACAAGTCTCTTGCAGCAGAAGAAATGATCTCTTACCTGAGTCTCTCTTTCCTAGCTCTCTGAAGAAGTTTTGACCCTTAGTGATATTAATGCTAGCCGTCAAACTTCTGGAACTGAGCATGTAATTTTATTCCATGCATTTATTATTCTAAACAGGCCAGAAGGAAAGGATTATGCTCTACACTGGCTGGTTTTGGGAACACACACGTCTGATGAACAGAACCACCTGGTTGTTGCAAGAGTCCAGATTCCCAATGATGATCAGTTTGATACTGCGCAGTATGACAGTGATAAAGGAGGTGGGCATGCATGAGTTATCAGATGATGTTTCTTGGAGTGGGGAGGATGGCATGAAATGCTGTTTTACCCATTTAAAATGGCTGATGCGATAAACTGACCTTCTTCTGACAAATATAGAGTTTGGAGGCTTTGGATCTGTGACTGGCAAAATTGAAACGGAGATTAAAATTAACCATGAAGGTGAAGTGAACCGTGCTCGTTACATGCCACAGAATCCCTGCATCATTGCTACGAAAACACCATCTGCTGATGTGTTGGTATTTGACTACACTAAACATCCTTCAAAACCAGGTGGGTCACGCTTCTTGAAGTTAGGCAAAATGCCTCTTGTCATTGAGAGGTAAACTTGTATTTAACTGTCATTAGGAGAAAAGGGGATGGGCTCTGTAACCCGAATGAGAGGGACCATATCTTTGGAGACTTTAACTGCCTGGTTGTGCTCATTATCATAAGAGAATCTTGATACAAGTAGCAACAGAAACAGAGTTCTTGAATGATAATAATGCCCTTGGGGATTGATGTGCAAAGTGAAGCTAAATGGAAAGTATTTTCTCTCTTTCAGACCCAAGTGGAGAGTGTAATCCTGACCTTAGATTAAGAGGGCACCAGAAGGAAGGCTATGGCTTATCCTGGAACTCAAATTTGAGTGGACATCTTCTCAGCGCGTCAGATGATCATGTAAAACCCACATCTTTTATCAAACAAACACAGCCACCAACCCCTCTTAATTTATGCTGTAATAGATAATTGGAGGAAAACTGGGTTAGTGTAGCTGTATATTGTTATGGTAGGAAGTTCTCACATATTGTAATAATATTTACAAAGGCTGTTAGTTGACTTTAGGCTGTAATCAACAACCAATTTTCCTAATGTTCTTAATTAGGTAAGAACAGAATGTTTTTATAGTTGTCTGCTGGAAGAAATTGTTGTATAGCAACCCTTTAAACTGGCTTGGGGCTTAGACTATAAGTTAGTAAGACTGTCAAAGATAATTGAACTAATAGCTTATAGATATCTTTGTGGGCTTTACAAGTGTGAATTGCTTTTGTGACCTTATAAATAATCCTTGTGCCTTGAATTCACACAAAACTGATTAAGAGCTTGGCTCACTTCTCACTTTTGGCGTATTAAGTGTTCCTTTTCAAAGACAAGGAACTGTTTCAGGAGTGTCATCTCTGTTTATATGGAGCATGTGATTATTTGTTTTTTTGAAAGATAATACAGTCACTTTCCATGTAACAATAGAATACATCTCTTATTTACAGACTGTGTGTTTATGGGATATAAGTGCTGGACCAAAAGAAGGCAAAATTGTTGATGCAAAAGCGATCTTTACTGGGCACTCTGCAGTGGTTGAGGATGTGGCATGGCATTTGCTCCATGAATCTCTGTTTGGATCTGTGGCAGATGATCAGAAGCTCATGATGTAAGTTGGGGTTGAGCAGTTTCTAGATGGTGCCTGCTGTCAGGGAGCCAATTCAGAGCATTTGGGGGGAAAAAAATCTGAATTCTGGAATGACCTCATTTAGCTCTCCAGTGCAGTTATGCTGCAGAATCACTGAAATCTGCGTGTCATTTAATGTGTTTGCACTATTTGAAAATAAGATGTGATTAATATGTATGTCAGCGTCCTGGTACCAACTGCTCATGTATAACAGACACAAAATACTGAAAGGTTATGGAATAAAAACTGTAGCTTCGGACTAAGGCTGAGTAATAATGTAGTCTCTTAAACTAATGTGTAGTGAAAAAGAACCTCCTGTGAAAACTTATATTTGTTCACTCTTGCTCTCTCCTCCCCGCCCCTCGCCCTTACCCAAATCCTTCATTGCAACAGCTGGGACACAAGATCTAATACCACGTCCAAGCCAAGTCATTCTGTAGATGCTCATACAGCCGAGGTCAACTGTCTGTCCTTCAATCCTTACAGCGAGTTCATTCTAGCAACTGGTTCTGCTGACAAGGTTTTTACTTGTGTATACTTTAAATTCATGAGTATTCTAGACGATAGCTCTGTAGTCATTATAGTAAAACCAATTTCTTATTACCTTTCCCAGACAGTGGCTCTGTGGGATCTTCGAAACTTAAAATTGAAACTCCATTCTTTTGAGTCTCATAAAGATGAAATTTTTCAGGTGGGTAAACTTTTCTCACAAGCTGTAAACAAAAGTACAAGAATACTGACATGAACAAGATCAAGTAAATTTTCATATGGTGACCAAACACAATAAATAAGTCTGTTAAATACTAAATAGTGAAGTTTGGTTCAACAAATACAGACACTACCACATAATTTGTTACAGCCTTTTCTCACTTGACTCTGAAGCAGGTAGTCAACAACTGATTGCTAAAAAGATACTGGGGGTTTGCAGGTACTGTCAGTACAGGTAGAAGGTTTTTCTAAAATGTCTTTCTGTAGAGAGGACTTGGTTTAAATTTAGTATTGTATACTCTGCCTATTTAGTAGGTGCAAGTAACAGTGAATTTCATGATAGAGTATATCTGTAACAGTGAAGTAAGGTTGGCTATTCAACTTGAGAAATCTTAGAGACTTTAAAGCACTCTGTTGGCGTTATAGGATATTTTTTGTGCTGGAAAGAAATGATTTATTCAATATAGTTATTGAAAATTAGTGGCCAAGTACCTGATGATGGTCATTCAGGATATGCTTTAGAAATCAGTAACTGCTCCAGTCAACCTGTTTTCTTTCAACAGGTTCACTGGTCTCCTCATAATGAAACAATTCTTGCATCAAGTGGTACTGATCGTCGACTTAATGTATGGGATCTAAGGTGAAGAGCAATTCCTTTCTTTCAGTATATATGAACAGATGGTAAAAAGGCTGCAGACATGCTTTATTTGGTAGACTTGATTTGTGCTGTTCTCTAGCCTGCCTTGCTTGCTTGTCTTGTACCTGGTCTTGCAGGTATACAGTTGAAGCAGCGCAGTACTTAAAATGTTGCTTCTCTGTGAGGTTTTCTTGTTGAGTTGTTTTTCTGTTGTCTTTGGTGAAAAATGATTTCTGCCTCCATGTGCTTCACAAGTTAGATTCCCTTTGAGTATTGATAATGCCAAACAGCTGATGACTTATACCTGAGGCTTATAGTTATTTGACAGTGAGAAAAAACAATAGCAGAAGCTAATACTGGAGAAACAGGCTAGGAACTGTCGAGTTAAACTGATGTAGGATGCAATTTTATTTATTAATAAGAAGTATAAACTATTTTCTTACAGTAAAATTGGTGAAGAGCAGTCTGCAGAGGATGCAGAAGATGGGCCTCCTGAGCTGCTGGTATGCTGTTCCTCAGGTTGCAGTCTGCTGACATGCTTTGTGGCAGTAGGATGCATTATGACTGTGCTACTAAATCTGCAGCAGTTCATAAATCTTTCCACTTTCCTGGTTTTCAGTCCGTTACTCTAACTTGCAGTACTCTTCCTCTGTTCCATGTGGAATGGATTTTGATTTTTTTCAAAGCTGTCCTGGACATGATTTGCACGTACTTATTGCTGAACATATTTACAGTTTGGCCATGTGCTTGTTAGTACTCTCTTATAACTAAATGCCTGTAAAACCAAAGCCTCCAATTGTTTGTCTTGAAACAGACCAGTTAGGTCCCCCATAGCTAACCTTACTGATGTAGAGAGTACAAAGACTTACGTTTTGGTTTGCTTCCTTAGGAAACAAATAATTAAAAATGCTTACAGTTCGATTTCCCCATTTCCTCTGTAGCTCTGTAAGTGCTCATGTAATTAGATGAGGTAATGGATATATGGCTGGATTTCATAGCCCAACCTTATGTGAAGTAGCACCGTTCTGAGGATGTTAGTCATTTGTTGCTATAATATGAACTGTTGTCTTAACCACACTCTCAGCAATTGTATTGGCATCACACACCTTTGTGTTGTGAATCTCTAGTAGCAGGTTTTTGTTCTTTGTATAGTCATTAGCATGACATTTAGCTTCTGAATCTTGGGGTTTAACAGATTTCTCTCTGAAGAAGCATGTATTTGTTTTTGTTTTTTGTTTTTACAGTTTATTCATGGAGGACACACTGCCAAAATTTCGGACTTCAGTTGGAATCCTAATGAGCCCTGGGTGATCTGTTCTGTATCGGAAGACAACATAATGCAGATATGGCAAATGGTGAGTGTCACAGCAGCTCCAGAGTTGCTCCAATGCTTGTTGGATAAACGAAACTGAAATGGCTTGTTCTTCTTAGGGCAACCTGTGCCTTCAGTGACTGAAAGTAGCCTGTCCCCTGTACTTCCTACACTGTTTGATTGGAAAGTAAGAGTTTCAAAAGAAAACAGACTAAGCCAACCTGAATAAATACAGCTGCTGCTAATTCTTGACTCCCAAGTCCTAGGTACTAGTTTAAAATAAATGTGGCAGTTGCAAACTTATATCCAGTACTAGCCAGGAACTGTTCTTACCCCAGCTTCCCACATGCTCACTGTGAAGCAAGATGCCATTTACCTCTCCAGTTGGTTCATATTATTTTACATTACAGGAGTTTGATCAGTTATCTTGCAAATGTGGAATAAAGTAATTTAGGAATAATCCAAGTTAAAAAAAAAAAAAAGTAACAGACTTCAGCATACATCACAGGTCAGGCTTCCAGTTTTTACACCTGTTCTTTAAGTTGTTTTGTGTGTTCAGACTGAGGTTGAAACAAGTCCAGGTAAAATGTCTGTAGTAAGGCTGATGGTTAAATGGCGAATGCTTCTGCTGCTGAAATAGAACAGTGCCAGAAGACAGCTGCTGAAGTCTGGCCACTGTGTACACATCTTTAATTTGGCTGCCCCTAAGAAAAGGCAGGGAGAATGTCTCTTTAAGGCAGGAGTGATGTCTGTGCTGCCTTGCTACTACCAGGTTTTGTCTGTATAAAGTGTAGAAGATTGTTTAAAACCCATTGTGTTTACCACTTATAATATCTTGTGTCTTTAGGCAGAAAACATTTACAATGATGAAGAACCAGATATAGCAGCAGCCGAACTGGAGGGTCAAGGAACATAATTTTCTTCCTTAAGGAAATACTGGTTGTTACATAGTAATGTAATTTGACTACTGTATACATGGGGGAGGGGGAAAAAAGAAAACAACAGAAAACCAAACAAAACAACCAAAACCAACCCAAGCATTGGGCAGAAGCATTGCATCTGATCGGGAATATTCTTCATTGGGCACAAAAACTGTGTATAGTCAGGTTGTCATGGGCTACCCTTGGTTATTTGGGCACTTGGAGCTATTGTATACTGTACAGCAATTAGCTTTTAGGGAAAATAAGGATGACTTAATACCTATGTCTATATATTTTTAAACAAACTTGTGGGTTCTTGTAAATAAAACAGTCAAATCCTCACTTGTCCCACACACAAAGTGCAATGAAGAAATAGTTTTTGTTGATATGTAGAAAGAGCTTTTCACTTTTACACAACAGTTTTGGATTGGCTTTGCATAAATAAAATTTATTAAATAAAATGTTTGGTGTGTTTAATGTCCATTGACACATGGTGAATGCCATCTCACCTGAGTATAACTGAATTTATGCATGGATATAGAGATCTTTAGGTTTTTGTAACTTAGCCCACAGTTAAGGGTCTGGGGAGATGAGAGTTGTCTTGATGTGAAAAACTTGGAAATTTGAATCCTTTTTGAACAGGATGGGCATAGAAAGAGGTTTGGGGAATACATGGAGATGACCTATGAGAGACCTGTAAGCCTCAACTCTTGAACAGAGTCAAGTAGCTGTGGTGAGTTGGGTTTTGGGTGGGTTTTTGTTTGATTTTTTTGGGGCAGTGGTGGAAGTGCTGCCCTCTAACATTTTCTCGTCTTAGGCGCTGAGATGGTGATGTCTTCTCAGTGGACTCAGTTGGGTCCTGCTTGTGTTCAGTTAGAGCCCTCCTGTAGCTTTGTTTTGGTTAAAATGATGTGAGGCTATCGGGCAGGTGTCTAAAATACATTAATATCTGAACAAATACAAGACAAACATAGTTTCCTTCTAAAGCTGGGGCTGACTGAAAAGCTGGAGAATGTGGATCATGTAGAAGTAAAATATCTTCATGTTTATTCTGGTTATGACAAGTTATGGATCACCTTGGCAGCTGTCAGACAGGCAAGTCTTAAGTCAGTGTCTAACTTGAGTTTAAATTAAAGCTTTTAGTTACTTAAGACAGGCATTGATTAAATTAATTGTTGGCTTTCCTGATCTTTCTGCTCAAGCCGAAAGAAATGGAAGACTTTGACTGACACTGAAAATGTGATATTTTGATGTTGAAAATGTTACTTCCCTTTTACTTAGATTTTAACAAGTCTCTAGGCTCCTGAGCTCAAGCTGCTTGTACTGGGTTGGGCTGGGATGGAGTCTGCTTCATGGTGCTGTGTTTTGGGTTTATGCCTAGAATGGTGCTGGTAACGCACGTGTGTTGTGGCGAGGGCTGGGCAGCACTTGCACAGCTCAGGGCATGGAAGAGACAGTGCATGACAGCTGACCTGAGCTGAGGGGATGCTCCTTACCCTGAGTCCTGCTTGGCGGCAGAACTGGGGCAGAGGAAGAAGAAGGGAGCATGTCATGGTGGATGCTGCTTGGAAGCTGGCAGGGCACTGGCCTGCTTCTGGCAGAGGCCAATGGTAATTATGACAAGGGTGTGAATTTGTTTTCCGGAGAGAGCTGGGTATAGGTGCTGGGTACTGGTACTGCAGTATTGGAACGTTCAGTGGTAGTTAACCCTTTCTGGGCAGAGGTAGTGGTTGTGAGCTGGAACTTGGCTATAAACATCCTGAGGAACAAAGTCAGTTCAGGATTTTGTTCCTCAGGAAGGAGCTTGCCTGTGTGTAATAAAAAGAACCAACCTCTTTCCCGCACACACCGTCCTTTGGTTATCTACACCAGATGGTCCCTAGGCCAGTGCTGTGAGGGGTTGGTGGTGAAGCTGTAGAGCAAAGGTATTGGGAACTTTCCATTTTAGCTAGGAGTCATTCAGCTGAGAGAGTCAACATCTGCTGACAAAGTCTTGCCATGTATGGGCAGGCCAGCAGTTTTCTTCACCTCACAGGAAGGGCTCCACAGTGACTTCTAAGGGGAGCTTGGGCTGCTCTGGATGCTAATTTAATTTGCAAGTGACAGCAACTGATATGTGTTAAACATACTGAGCTCAGGGATGGGGTTTGGTCAGGTCCTTTTGACATGCATTGTGACATACGCAGCTCTTGGAAAAGTAGGAAGTTAAAAGGTCAGTGGCTTGGCTGCTACTGGAAAAACAAAAGTGTTTCCCAGAGAGCACAGTGGTGGCTGTTCCAGGCCCAGAGCGGCTGCGAGCTCTGCACAACTCCCACTGCTGGTTATCTTCAGGGCTGGGTTCAAGGAGATCTGCAGCTGCTTTGCCCCCGCATGCACAGTGCAGTTCCTCCCTGTAGTTGGTGATTTCAGCTTTGTGTGTCTGTTACAACTGGGGTTGTTTGCTTGCATCTTCTTACTGCCTTGCCTCACTAACTAAATGGGAGTGGGGAAAATGAGTGAGCAACTAACTGCAGCTCATTGCTCTCCTTCAGCTACTTGTTTTGTATTTTCCTGCCTGCTGTTACAGGGACCCCCCACCCCGCGCTGTAGGCCCTAGGTCATGATGCATAGACATGTCTCCTTCCGCACCTTTGTCCAGAATGGTTCCTCTAAACGTGTTGCAGGTAGGTGCAAAAGCATCCACATGTTCCCATGGAAGGCTGAGATGCTGTTGGAGTTCAGCAGAAAGGCGGCAGCTGGAGAGGATGTACTGGACAGTATGACAGATCAGTGCTGCCGAAGGACAGCTCAGCTGCTGCCTGGTTAACCATGCTTTGGTCTAGCCGGTGTTCATGGGTGTAAAAACACTGCAGTGCCGTGTCTGGGAAGTGGAGGTGAATGCATTTGCTAAGTGTGGTTCTGTTTTGGCTAACAGAGGTATATAGGGGGCTTTGGGTCTGCTGCTGTGTGGCCCGAGACAGCCCCCGCAGCTGCTGTGCCAACAGCTCCTGTTGCAGCTGTCCCACTTGCCAGAAACATCAGTCCCACTGGCTCCAGAAACATCTCAATGTCCCCTCGGGAAGCTGGAAGCTGGTGGCTCGGTGTTAGAGGCCCATGTGATGTCCCTGTAACTTTTACTTCAGCTTCTCTGGATTCATTCTTGTCAGAAAAGGGGTCTCTTGTATAAGGCAGAACACGGCCAAAGCACGATTGTGTCTGGTAAAACCTGGGCAGATTGCTGCTTGTTCACTCGCAAAAGCCTAAAGGCATTCTGGGTTTTTAATTACCTCGGTTTGCATCCTGGTTAACTGGATAAAACCAAATCAGATAGATACTGCAAAAGTATAGTGGCATACTGTCCAGAGCAATCTTAGTGCTGATAGAATGCTGTTGTACAGGTGCCTTTTGAAATAGTAAGATGTGGTTGTCAGTGTTCCTGGCTTCCTTCACTGAACTGCCAGGAGCTATGAGCCGGAGCTTTATGCCTTGTCACTGTTGGTGGATAGCTTCAGTGTCCCACCAAGCCCTGCCACTTCCCTATGGAGCATGGAGGCATCAGCTAGCCAGGGCTCACGCCTGCACTCAGTATCCATGCTCATACAGCTGAAAGGTGGCAGGATGGTATAATTTATTATGGAGCAAAATGAGAGCATAATTTCCTTATCTTTAATGTAGTTCAAAGTACTGCAGTAAATGCAACCTCTATACTGCTTTCTTCTCCCCGAGTCTGAATTGTTTCACAATTGTCCTGGGATCAGCTGTAACAGTTGTTTTTCTCCTTCCTAGTAGCTGGTGCTGTGTTTTGGCTTCAGTCTGAGAACAACGCTGATAACACAACGATGTTTTTAGTTGTTGCAAAGTTATGCTTACCCTGATCAAGGACTTTTCAGTCTCATGCTCTGCCAGGGAGGAGGGGCACAAGAAGCCGGGAGGAAGCAAAGACCCAAACTAACCAAAGGGGTATTCCATACCACAGCACATCATGCCCAGGATATAAACTGGGGGGAGTCACCCAGGAGGCCCAGATTGCTGCTTTTGTCGGGCTGGGTATTGGTTGGTGGATGGTGAGCAGGTGTACTGTGCATCACTTGTGTTTATTGGGTCTTTTTCTGCTTCCCTTTTTTAGTTTTATATTCTCTTCCCTTGTTATTTCCCTTATCATTATTACTATTGGTGGTAGCAGCAGTGGTTTTGTGTTATACCTTAGTTACTGGACTGTTCTTATCTCAGCCTGTGGGAGTTGCATTCTTTCAATTCTCCTCCCCATTCTGCCAGAAGCAGGGAAGGGGGCGAGGGGAGAAGAAGGGAGCAAGCAGCTGCATGGTTCCGAGTTACTGGCTGGGCTTAAACCACAACAACAACAACGACAACAACGTGTGTGCACACACATAGAGTCCTTCAGTTGTGGCAACCTTGCACAAGCCTGGTTTCGATACCTCTGGGACAGCTGGTCCCACAGCCAGGTTGCAGGGCCAGTATGTAAGAATCAGCCTACGTCTTGTTGACTTAAACCAACCATTTTGTTACTGGGTGAGAATGTGCTGCTGGGACCACTGGGACTTTGAACTTGCAAGTCTTTTTCTTTAAATACATTTTGTTATTGCCCAAGCAGAATACTTGTGAAGCATTGGAAAGTTGTCATATTTAAGCCTATTTGTGTGAGTGCCTTAAGATTTTGGTTTGAATATTGGGTGACCTCCATAGGAAGTAGAAACCACTTATATACTGCTGCTAGTAGTAAATACAATGGAATTTGAAGTAAAAAATAATCTGGACAATGGCTACTGCAAGTTATTTATTTATTGCATTAAACAACAATAACTTTGGGTGTACTTACACAGTACTTATGGAGCATACTTAATTCAGTCAGTTAGTCCTGCAGGCTGGTACGTGCTGGGGAGAGGAAAAACCAGCAGGTTTTCCACCTATAGGACTCTCTTTTAAAGGGAGCTGTATGCAGAGTTTTGAGACCTACCTCTTTTGTATTAGCTGATTATGTTATGATTATGTTTGTTATGCACGCATAACAAACACTAGAAAAGGCAATTTAAAGTGAAAAATTGACAATTTAGGGAGACTTCCTCATTTGCACTCAACACATATGTATCTGATGCAATTTTTGAGTGTAAAGGGTATCCGCTCTCTCTGTTTTCAACCTGCACCAAGGAACTCTAAATTCCTTCATCTTTATATTGAAATATAATATGAATGACAGTGGAATTACAAACTACATTTTAAACCTATTTTATTTCAACAGAACCTGTGGTTTTTGAAGTTGAATGATAAAATCTTCAGCTATGCTATCTCTTCAGACCACTTGAGCATTTTAGAAGAGAGGTGGGTAGCTGGAGAGCAGCGCGCTTCCCGCGCTGCAGTATACTCTGCTGGTTCATCACTATAAAGACAAGGCACATTACTGGTGTGCATCACAGTTTTCTTTTTCCCAGTATTTTCTTCTCTAAGAACTTTTGAATGTAAACTTGAAAACTAGAAATGTCTCTGTGAGGAGCTGCAAGGGGTTACGTTTCTTACTGATACGGATGTATTTTAGAAGACTGATACCTATACAACAACAAAGCTGGGAGAGTAACATTCCTTCATTTTCTTCTCATAGAGTCACAGACCGGTTTGGGTTGAACGAACCTTAAAGCTCATCCAGTTCCAATCCTCCTGCCACAGGCAGGGACACCTTCCACTAGACTAAGTTGCTTAAAGCCCTGTCCAACCTGGCCTTGAACACTTCCAGGGATGGGGCAGCCACAGCTTCTCTGGGCAACCTGTGCCAGTGCCTCACCACCC